>CM050203.1:28862500-28870000 GCA_027475355.1 Coilia nasus
TGTTGCTTATGACAAAGTCAATGTAGTCCCAGAGAGGCCGTCTCCTCCACAGCCGTGTGCCTGCAGCAGGGGCAGGGTTTGTGGCCGGGTCTGTGGGGAAGGTCGGAGGGTCCACAGAGACACCGCCATCAGTGGGCACCGATGAGAAGTCGGTCAGCTCAACGTCAGTCTCGTGGTAGTAGCCATCGAAAGCCATGGTTTGGGTAGCATCGAAGGATGGTAGCTATTATAAATACACCACACCAGATACAGGGACACAAATGAATTATTTGTACAACAATGACGTCCCAGGATAGAAAAGCGGGGTTCATTTAACTGTTTGTAAATGGGGGAATATATTAATAATTTCAGTATCATCATCAGTAGAATCATTGTGTGACACATACATCTACAATTTTTTTTATTTTTCTGAAGTTGTCCATGTAGTGATGAGTATTAAACAGATTCTACATTAAAACAATGTATACAAATTAATAAATACCTATAAATCAGTTATTTTGATTTGAGTCTATTTATTTCAATTGTAATTTAACAATGTGAGTGTACGTAAGCCTATGTGCCCTGGTTTGTGGTGTATCTTAATGACCTTTCTCTCCTTTCGCCTCTTCATCTCCTTCACAGTGGCGAGGTAGTTCACGGCGGCGTACTCAATGACAGACAGAAACACAAACAGGAAGCTGGTCCAAAGGTAAACATCCACCGCCTTGACGTATGACACCTGAGGCATTGAGGCCGAGACGCCTGTGATGATGGTGGACATGGTCAGCACTGTGGTGATTCCTGAAGGACAACAACAAAGGCTTGAGCATAGTATGCTGATTATGTGCTGAGAATAGTATGCTGATTATGTGCTGAGAATAGTATGCTGATTATGTGCTGAAAGCTATTTCCAATCCAGTTTTGGGGATAAGAACGCAAGGCCCAACTGTTATAGAGAGATGGTTTGTTGCAAAAAGGGGAAGGGTTTTGTCGCATTGTTACCTTGCATTTAGCTGATGCATTTATCCAGAGGGACTCACAGTGAATTAGGTACAGGGACTGCTCTCCTGGAGCAATGTGGGGTTAGATGCTTTGCTATAGGGCAGCCCAGCCATGGATGAGGGTGCAGGAGAGGGCTGCTTATTCAATTCCCCACCCACATTTTTTCCTACTGGTACGAGAAGTTGGATTATGTCTAACTGTTGCCATGAGAAAAAACCCTATGAACATAGACGGTGTGAGGAGAATGAAAGTTAGGGCTGGGAAGGGATGATATGTGAGTTGAAAGCCAGAGTAGGTGGCCTGTGGGAAAGTTATTTGGGTTTACATGCTCTTGGAAAAGAACAACAAACAGACAAAAATGTAGCCTTATGGCTCAGCTGGAAAATACTCCCACACAACCCTTTTTTCCTATCTATCAGGTACATTTACATGTGTGTGTGTGTATGTATTTATGTATGTATGCATGTGTGTACGTATTTATGCATGTATGTATGTATGTATGTATGTATGTATGTATGTATGTATGTATGTATGTATGTATGTATGTATGTATGTATGTATGTGTGTCTACATGTGTGCAAGTCACATGTATATGAGTGTGTGTGTGTGTGTGTGTGTGTGTGTGTGTGTGTGTGTGTGTGTGTGTGTGTGTGTGTGTGTGTGTGTGTGTGTGTGTGTGTGTGTGTGTGTGTGTGTGTGTGTACCAAGAGAGACGCGTGCTGGCACAGCTCTCCTGTCGATCCAGAAGGACACCCATGAGAGCAGCACCATGAGCATGGTGGGGAAATACGTCTGCAGCATGAAGAAGAAAATGTGCCTCCTCATGATGAAGTTGATGTACAGCCGGTTATACCAGCCTGCAACACACAGACACAGAAAAACAGACAGATACAGATTGTTATTTGCAGGTAGTTTCTCTACAGCAATCATAACAGCCATGAAGAACCATAGGAAGCAGCAAGTACTAAAAATCATATAGTATAGTAAAATAACCTGTCAGACAAGCACAGTCATAGCAGTTGAGCAGTGGTGCAGAGGTAAAAAAGTGGATAAACTACATACTTATGTTTGACATTAGCGATGATAAAAATGTGTGCCAATGCCCCTTTATATTTTTAAAAGTATGTAAATGCCATTTACCTGCACTGTAAAAAGTGATACACAGCGTCAACCTAACAACAAAGTTAAGAAAATGTGCTGCACTGATCTTTTTACATTCATCTAACTTAAGAGGGCCATGTATGTACACAATGTACATGGCACTGTAAAGCTAAACCAACATAAAACTATCCAGGCAGCAAGTGCCTTATTTCTTTTTTTTATTAGTTTAATGCCGCTCTTTATACAGGGCATCACTACCTAAAGGAGAACTTCGGTGTAAAATGAAAATTGGCATGTTAAAACATCATACTGAGTTGGTATCTGTACTGAGGAGCAAAATTGATTTAGCCTGTTGCATTCGGAGTTTAACTATTTTTTATCGTTTGTCCCAGAAGGCTAACGATGGAAGTGGTAGGTGCCATAGACGAAGCATGATGACTACGCTATTTTTAAACCATTAAAACAGCTCGAAGAAACTCCACACTCCATCGGTAGTACAACAAAGGCCCTGACATTAAAAACAAGGCACTGAGAACTTTGTAAGTGTACACAACATTTATTAATAAAACAGTTTTGACAAGCAGTACCTTGCTGTAGTTTCTCATCGCCGCCATGATGAAAGTCAAACAAGTCGATTGTACCACCTCTCTTCCTATTCTTCCTGCTGGTTCGTGTTTGTCAATCGACTGGTGCGGACTTTCATCATGGCGGCAATGAGAAACTACAATCAATTTTGCTCCTCAGTACAGATACCAACTCGGTATGATGTTTTAACATGCCAATTTTCATTTTACACCGAAGTTCTCCTTTAATACTGCCCTACAAAGCCAAAAAGCAGTAACTACACATTTTGTCAAAACTGGATAATTCACTTTATAACACCTCCATTGTCTTGTGACTAAATGTCTTGCTTCCTCCTATTAAGAAAGTACATAAACACATCACCACTATTGTACTTACAACATGGCTGACTGGGCAGGATGAGAACTTTGAAGGCATTTTTCTCAGTTTCAGTGTTTGCACAGTTACGGCACTTTGCCTTTGTGGGGCAGAATAGCCTCTGGCTCTGAGTAGCACAGTGCTGCTATACACTGATTAAAAAGGAGCAGTAGCTAAGATACCTGTGCTACTGTAGTAGGCCATGCCACTGGCGGAGTGGAACTCCTCGATGAAGAACTGAGAGAGCACAATCTCCTCTGTCCGCAGGGAGTCATTGCCGTTCTTCCAGTACAAGGTCAGGTCATTCTCACTGTAAGCGTCTACAGGACAGGATAGGAGGAGAAAGATTTCAGGACAGACTTCAGTATGAACTCCAACTCCTCATGAACAAAAATAAAAACCCAGAACATTCTACTGATCCTACTTTTGAGAACCACACATACATATATACTGTGCATACACATAGATAACACATAATTTTCCTATTCTGTGTTTTTATTCTGATTTATATGACAGGGGGAGGAATTAAACTACTAAATTGTTACCCAGATCATACTCCTATAGGCCAATGGCCCTTGCTCATTTATTTTTTACTATTATGCATGTCTTTGCAGAATAATGTCAAGAATTATCAGTAAGCATCATTAAGTATGGGCACATGAGCAGAAATCCACATGAAGTGTGTGTTAAAGCAACACAGTAGTTTTCGTCTATTATCGCCCTATAGATTATAAATAGAATTGTCTCTCATTCGAAGTACGGAGACACGCTCCGCTCCTCCAAACTTACTTAGTGCGGTTATAACCCATGGAGGGTGGCAAAGTGAATTCAGAAGTGCCTTTCACCCACTTGCAAGTTGATGAACCACTGAAATGATTTCGGAAACATTATTTTAAGGTTGAAAAAACTCTTAGTGTTGCTTTAAATAAAAAAGCTCCAACTCACAGCTCTCCAGCTCCAGGGAGCAGTTCTGTGTGTCTAGAGGAAAGCTGCTGAAGTCCATGGCACACTGAGCCGTGACAGTGATCCTGTAACAGACACCACTCATTAGTTACAATACTGTACATACATATATCATTTACCGTAGAGCATGCTTGAACATGCTTACAGACACATCTTGTGATTAGGACAAAGTCTTCACTGTTTCTGTGACGTAACTGGACACGCACATACACACACGCATGCATGTAAACACACACACACACACACCCACACACACACATACACACACACACACATACTCTCTCATACACACATACATACTCTCACACACATACACATATACTCTCGTACACACACACACACACACACACACAAACACACACACATGTGAGGTCACCTGACGCTGTAGAGGATGTTGCCGTCTGGAAACACTCTCAGCATGATGTTCTCTGTGGTTGTGTCATGGATGAAGGAGCGTTTGGAGTGCACAAAGAACACATCCGGCACCCAGATTTTCCTCACCAGGCGCGAGTCGAATGTGCGACTCAGGTTGTTTCCAGAGGCGAAGGCCAGCCTCTCGTCCTGCCAGTAGTGCCTCAGGTACAGAGTCATGGTGAAGTCCTGGGAGAGCAGAGAGAATCGGAACACTCAGAAATAAGATGAGAGACTGAACATCATAACCAGTCTCCAGACACACTGGGGACACCAGAGTAATTATTAAAACTTTCTCCAGTGCACAGACATTTCAGAAGCCAGAATCTGGGGACTGAATCCCCTAACTAAGTCGCTAGAGGAGGGCGACAGGCTTCAAAGAGTATAACTCCTGCCGTGTATTGGTTATACTGGTGCACATAGCACAAAATAGATTCTACTAAGTAGCTTACCTACCTGCCTGTAAAGTTGTGCTGATTAAAATCTTTTGGTTTTGTGAATAGTAGGAAGAAAAGAATATGTGTTACGGACTTTACTTCCTGAAGCCAGATTGCTTACCTCTCCAGGGCACAAAACACTGGAGAAAGCAGCACAGTGAACCACCTGAAGCACATAATATGTGCTCTACCATATGCTAGCTTTTTAAAGCAACACTAAAGAGAGGTGGCCTGCTCCTGCAAACCTACTTAGTGCGGTTATAACCCATGGAGGATGACAAAGCGAATTCAGAAGTGCCTTTCACCCAGTTACAAGTTAATGAACCACTGAAACAATTTTGGTAATATTATTTTAAGGTTGAAAACACCACTTATTGTTACTTTAAGTCAAAAAAGAGTATCTAGCAACGGAAACAAGTACATTTAGTGAATTAAGTGATACTGTACCATGTTGACCTCAGAGATGCTGTCTATGCTCTCCACTTGTACATCAATGCCAACAGGGATGGCTCCTCCTGTAACAATACACAAATACACAAATGTACACAAATACAAAAATGTACACAAATACAAACACAAACACACATACACACACACATTTTATGATGACATGTTCAGACACTCATATGTTCAAAAACATTTTAAAGTAATATGTTCAGAAATGTGTGTTGATCAGGTCAGGACATGGACTACTGAGGTAAACATATCCTGTTTGCCAATCAGCTCATGCCAGTCCCAGCCTTAACCCAGAAATGGCTGTCCTACCTCACCATCCTCCTCCTCACATGGATATCCAATCCAGGACCCACCACAACAGCCCACACAATCACACTCACAATAAACTAGGGTTAACATCACACAACCTACGTAATTAATCACTTAGTTTTGTGGTCCATCAAATCAACAAAGCTTCCAGTGTTTATGACAGCTGCATCAGTTCTACATCAGTTCTGTGGGAGGCTGGAATAAACACTGTGTGGATATGTATGGACTGGAACCAGTTTAAGCCTGTGGTTTGTGCAGTTGTGGTGGCAGCAGTACTGGGAGTGTGTTTGTGGACACAGCTTCTGTGTTGGTGTATTAGTGGGTAGCACTTCCAGAGAGCTCACCAGTGTGCGTGCGTGCGTTCGTGCATGTTTGTGTGTGCGTGCGTGCGTGCGTGCGTGCGTGCGTGCGTGCGTGCGTGCGTGCGTGCGTGCGTGCGTGCGTGCGTGCGTGCGTGCGTGCGTGCGTGTGTGTGTGTGTGTGTGTGTGTTTGCTCTGATTTGTCTATGTGTATGACTTTGCACATACTGTTTTTCTGGCTTTCACATACAAGTGTCAAAGATCAGGAGACCAACACTGGATTCACCTCCCCATGAACTACAGTGTTTCCTGCTCACTCATCTCTTTTGTCAAATATGGATGATAATCCAGATTACAACAAGCTACAGCACATCTGTGGCTCTGTCCATTGACTGCTTTGTGGTAATCTGGGTCAGATCTAATTTTAGGCAATCTGGTGCAGGCTCCTGACTATTGTGACCTACTCCCCACAGTGCCACTTAGTGTGGATCCACACTGCTGATCCCTTAAAGGCCCACTTAATGCCTGTAATTACACCTACAGTGCCACACATGGCACTGTGTAACCCTAACACCAAAACAGTAAAGAGGACCGTAAACCTCTCGCATTTACTTGTGTACTCTACTACAAGTAATTAGGAACAACAGCTGCATTCTACTCCTAAGATAAAGATGTTTGTTCGGATGAGCAAATCCCACAACAGCTAAGTCCGTGAAACATCCACTGGCATTTCACTGAGAGATGACAGGTGATACAGGTGGTAGTTGTGAGTAAGCTCACCTCCGAAGCCAGGCCTAATGGCAAAGTCGTGCTCCTTGATTCGCAGGAGCTGCTCTGATTTAATCATGAGAGTCTTGGTGCTGTCCTGCTTCTTCAGCTTGTAGTCTATTCGGCTAGAGATCAGGAGGGGAAAAAGGGGTCAGATTTTAATACCGAACTGACACACGCACATGTACATCTGCATGGCACACAGACACACATACCCTCACAAACACAATGTTTGAGTACTAATCCCACATCAACTCAACCTTTTTTCTATTAATTTGGAAAGACATTTTTATGAAAAACCATTGCCCTGTGAGGTGACTGGTAGGTAGCTAATAATAATAAAAAATAATAGACATGAAATATTTATGAAAGTAATATCTAACAACCTTGTTATGTTTGATCATGTAGAATATAATGTCTAAAAATGGTGAATGCTGACTGCTACATGGGCTTCAGTTCAGACAGTGAACCTTTTCAAAATTAGATCAATTTCATTTTACATAAAAAAAACAACATCTGGTTTGGTGTATGAACGTCTCTTCCTCTCTTTGTGTGTGTGTGTGTGTGTGTGTGTGTGTGTGTGTGTGTGTGTGTGTGTGTGTGTGTGTGTGTGTGTGTGTGTGTGTGTGTGTGTGTGTGTGTGTGTGTGTGTGTGTGTGTCACTCTCACTCTAGGGACAATCTAGCTATTTAGCCAAAAAGACTCAGGAGAGAGACGCATAATATGTGCAGGCCAGTTCTGTCTACTGGATGCTGCCATACTCGCTCGCTCTTCCCACATGCTTTATTTTTACTGGTGTCTTGGGCTCAGAGACAACTTTCCATAACAGGCTATT
>CM050203.1:28875000-28880000 GCA_027475355.1 Coilia nasus
AAAGACAAAGCTGACTTGGATAATATATGGACAACGAAACCAAACACACAAGCACAGAAAATTCGTTAATCACAAACAAACAAATGCATAGAACCAGCAGAGCAACCTTTCAGGCACAGAGAAGGGGTATCATTCAGCTCCTAAACCTGCTCGGTGACCTCTGTAAAAAACCCAATGACATAAGGTGTCAAACCGAAGAAAGACAATAACAAAAACATGACAGAAAGGGGAGTAAAGAAACAAAAATATTGTGTAGGAGGACAGACTATGCATGTTTTTTTGTAGGCTCTGTCAAAGCGAAAACGTTCGATGTGCTTGTATAAAATGCTTAGGCCTACCGAAAATATATGTGTAGTAGTGTATGTTAGGGGTAACATCCAACGAGGCGTGCATTATATGGTTTTAAGTCAACGTGGGGGAGCCTGAGCACTTCCGCGAAGCGGAGGGAACGCGACACATGTGATACTTATTCCAAAACGTTAATTTCTTTGTTATTTTCGCTTTACTATTTTTTTTTAATTCAATGGAAATTGAACTCCACATCGCCATTAATTGTGAAGTTTGATATGGACGGTTGCTATAGGTACGTACCTTCTGTTGGGTATTGATATGGAACGGTGCTAAAGTTTTAAAGTTTTTTTTGCCAGAACTACTTTCAAGGCGTGCATGATATACGATTTTACTGCATGCCTAGCAACCAATCAGAAAGCAGCATTCCATTCCAGAGGGTCATAAATGCAGCATGTGTCTATAGGTGTGTTGGTGCAAGTGAGTGCATGTATAAATCAGCTCTGCTTTTTCAGAGGCGTCCATACCAGGGCTGTGCAGAGAGGGGAGGTGTGTGAAAGGTGTAATTGCCAGCCATTCTCAGAAGCTGAAAAAGCTCCAGAAGATGTGTGTGTGTGTGTGTGCGCGCATGTACACAGGTGTATATGGGAGTGTGTTCACATCCTAAACAACTCGTCTATCCAGTCACTGCTCTTTCAGGTCGTCAGAGGAAACTTTTGTGACCTGAACTCACACGTGAGCTGGCACCCGGTATCTCCTCCTCCTTCTAGAAACTAACAAAGACTTCACACACACATACACACACAAACCTTTAGAGCTCTAATGACAAGCACAGCCTTAATCAACACCAAATACACCATACACCAACACAGAGCAGATACATGTACATATCTCTAATTATCTCTGTGAAAGCTCTCAAGCTCCTTCTGTTTACCATGAACTGGATAAGATTTGGGATTGCTGAAGAAGGGGACGGTAAGTTTTGCACAACAGTTCTAATTACCAATATTTGTCATGTTAGAGGTGGCAATGTCTGTTTTCCTTTGTGTATGTGACTGATTTATTTTTAGAATGCTGGGTTTTGGCTAGCAATGCTGGTTAATGTCTTAGTGACAGTGAACATCGGTGATCTTGAATTATATTGTTTTAACATAATGCAGAAAGGTAGTAAGGAATTTGTGAGGTAGGTCAGATGAAAGACTTTTATATTCAGTATGTTCCGCATCTTTCCAGTTTGTAGTTCACAGCATATTTCCTGATCCTTTTGATAAAGTAGAGGAAAGCTGATATCCTACATGGCATGCCTGATCATGTATTTTCAAAGCAAAACTATTTTGCCCTTCTACATTATATCATTATCAAAAATAGCTAAACAAAAATGAATAGCCCACTGATTAACATTTTTACGTTGTATAAATGTAAAAACGTTGTATAAATGTTTTGAAGATAACACTGACTGGAGGAAGCTTTTGACTTATATACTTTGAAGTTTTGTTTTACCCTCGTAAATTCAACGCATCCACATCCGAGACTAATTATGTTTATTGGATGCATCCCTTTTACCCATTTGTACCATCCATTTCCTTTAATGCGATCTAAAAGGGTTTGGTTGATTAAACCGCAGCGAGTCTCTTAGAGAAAACGTGCCTCTAATTACGTATAACGTTGTGGGCCCCTCATACAGCTAGCTGAGAAGAGTCTTTCTTGAGCTCCCCTGAAGGAAGAGGACCTGCAGCATGGCTTCAGGAAGTATCTGGACTTTGGCACTTTTGTGGATTATCAACCTGACAGAAGCAAGGACTCAAGGTGAGGATGATGGAATTTTTCCTGCTCGACTGCTCGAAACTGACAATGAGTGAAGTCTACATTCCAACATATACAGGAGAGCTTTCCTGTGACAGCCTGCAGGGAAAATTAGATGGTGCTCAGCTTTGTGTGAAAATTAGATTGCGCTCAGCTTTGTGTCAATTTAGTTGTAATGTCTTCCAGAGTGTGTACAACCTGTAAAACATTAACCTTTAAAAGGTTGATGAAGGTTGTTCTGGTTTGTTTTGATCTTGCTCAGTTGGGATCATGCTGAAAGGTAGGCGTCAGCAGCAACTGTAGCCCAGGCTCAGTAAATGAATGTCATGTGATCTGATCACTTTTAAGCTGAAAGAGAAGGCCATGGTTTCATGTGAGTGTGGAGGGTTACATACAGGGCAGTGTGTGTGTGTGTGTGTGTGTGTGTGTGTGTGTGTGTGTGTGTGTGTGTGTGTGTGTGTGTGTGTGTGTGTGTGTGTGTGTGTGTGTGTGTGTGTGTGTGTGTGTGTGTGTGTGTGTGTGTTTGTGTGTATGTGTGTACCTGGCAGAGCTATATGGGGCACACATTTCCACAGTAAGATTGGAAAGGGATGTTTTGTGGGGAACAAATTGCATTCCCCACTGATCTAACAGTGTTTTTCTGGGTTATTTTGTGTTTACTGATAAAACAGGGTACAGTTTGGTATTCTTTAGTTATAATGGGAGATCATGGGAGTACCCCATGAGGATATAAATGGCAACGTGTGTGTGCGTGTATGTGCACACGCTTGCGTGCGTGCGTGTTTGTGTGTGTGTGTGTGTGTGTGTGTGTGTATGTGCATGTGTGCATGTCTGTGTGCGTGTGCCGTGTGCATGTGTGTGTGTGTGTATCTGTGCATGCAGGAGCTGAGATGCACTCTGACCGGGCTTCCTCTCCTCTTACTCCAAAATGGCATAAAACCACATGACAGAATGAGAAAAAATATTATTATCAGTACACCATAAAAAGCCTTTCTATGCACACACCCAGCAGCTGTAGGCATAAGTGGTTGTGAGTAATCTCAACTGGCTTGGTATAATGCAACTAGGGACTACACCAAAGACAGACTTTCACATAACACCATCTACGTTGCTGCCCTACAGCACACAAGGAGGCATAAAGAGAGAAAAGACTATTCTTTTCTATTTGCAAATAATAAGGGATGTTAACTATCAAACTCAGCATTGCAAGCTAAAGAGCCCTCAACAGATTTGACACAGAAACCCTCTGAGTGCTTGCCGTAGCACAGGTCCCCAGATGAATGTTCATGCGTTGGCTCAACACCAGTCAAAACCAGCACATCTCCATAGAAGGCCAGTCATTGCCACCAGTGGCTTATATGGACAGATCAGCAAGCCATGACATGAAAAATGCATCTGAACTATGTGTGTGCCAGAGGCTATTGCTCTTGCCTCTGAAAATGGACAGGCCTGCTCAGGACAAGAAACCACACGTTGCCTTCCAGCTGGTGTAGGATCATGTAAACAGAGCGCTGACAGTCACTACTAAGGTGTGGTTGCCTGAGTGTGGTGGCCCATGATGGATGAAACTGAACCTGACACGTGGAAGAAAGGAGATTTCAACACGAGTCATGAAATGTCAGGCATTGTGTTTACTGGTTAGAGCAAGAACATTGCTCTAATCAGTAAGTTGTTGAAAAAAAGCCACCAAATGACAACACTGGCTAGAGATTTATGCTCATGTTGTGATTAGAATGTTTCAAAACAACCCTGTTTTTAGAGACTGCAGTCAAAACATGACAGCATATAATAATTAGCAACCAAAGCAACAACAGAACAGACTCCCACACAGAGCCTGCGGTGTGCCTGCGTCAAACTTAAAATGATTATTTTTAACTGTGCCTGCGTCAAACTTAAAATGATTATTTAGTTTATTATAGTTAAACTAACATGCTTGTGCATTTTTTTCTGTTATTACAACTTCAGATATCCACGTCACTTGTCTCTACACAGAGGACTGCATCCTTCCCTGCCTCTTCAAGCCTGTAGGGGGCGAGGTAGTCCGCTGGTACAGTCCTAGCAACAGCTTGCTTCTGAGCAGTGACCAAAATGGTCCACAGGACCAGAACTATGTGAACAAAGT
Source organism: Coilia nasus (assembly GCA_027475355.1). NCBI lineage: Eukaryota > Metazoa > Chordata > Actinopteri > Clupeiformes > Engraulidae > Coilia > Coilia nasus. The sequence goes on from CM050203.1 coordinate 28,879,214, forward strand.
GGCCATGTTCCAGAATCAGGTTGCCCTTGGCAATGGTTCCCTCCTCCTACAGCGCTGCCAGCCCCAGGACCGAGGCAGGTACAGGTGTCACGTCACCGGCCAACAGGAGGTGCCAGACACCACTGTCGTAGTCAGAGTGGAGGGTAGGTTTCCAAGACAAATGTGGACGCCAAAAGTTAGTTTTTATTTTAAAGATTATTGTTCATGTTAGTTGTCATCCCTTAACTGGTTGTCTTTGTTTTGTCATTCTATTAAATTAGGTATTTGTATAGCAGCATTTAAAAGGTCCTGACTGACACCACTCTCTCTGAGGCGTGGTGGTTAAGCTGCAGCATACATAGGAGCTTCTCTTGCAGACTGCAAGGAGCTGGGGTTGTAGGATTTCATGTGGAATGGTTTATGTCAGTGCAGAATAACAAAATAACAATGTAGTTATTTAAGTTACACACAAGAAAAAAAGCATTCATTGTGTGTTTGGTAGTTCGATTGCACTTGAGGTCATTTGCCAGATGTGGAACACCTTTGGCTTCAGAGAGTAAACTTCTACTCTAATTATCAGCTTCTCAGACAGGTAGGTGAGTTAATTTGTGAAATCATCTGTTCAAAGTGCACAGACAAAAAACTGCACAGACAAAAAACTACAACCCCAATTCCGATGAAGTTGGGACATTGTGTTAAATGTAAATAAACAAGAAATGCTATAATTCTCAACTCATACAAGCAATATATGTGTTTGAGAATAGTCCAAGGACAACATATCACTTATTGAAACTGGATTTTTTTGTTG
>CM050203.1:28885000-28960000 GCA_027475355.1 Coilia nasus
TGGATGAGAAGATATTCACTGTTGATGCCTTTAGTAAATGACAGGTGGATTGGGAATGATGCTACAAATGTCCCAGATGCTGTCAAGTACACAAACTGCATGAAGCACCCAGCATCAGTCATGGTATTTGGCCTTGTAGCATCTGATGCCTCTTGTGTTCATTCCTGCTGGAGCGAGAATCAATGCAGAAGCCTACCTGGAGATCCTACGTACCAAAGTCAAGCCATGGTTGGACACAAACTACCCTGAAGGAAATTATGTCTTTCAACAAGACGGAGCCCCTGCCCACACTACCAAAAAGACCCAGAAGTGGCTGGATCAGAACTTTGCGAGCTACTGGCCAAAAGAGATGTGGCACCCACAGAGTCCAGACCTCAACCCATTGGGCTACAGTGTTTGGGCAACTGTGGAGGGGAGTGCCTGTAAGAAATCCCACCCTTCAATGGAGAGTTTGAAGAAATCCATAGCCAGAGCCTGGAACCGGATGACCTCTCTCTACATCCTGAGGACATGCAAAGTGTTCCGGAAACGCCTGGAGGCTGTTGTGGCAGCAAGTGGTGCCTATGAGAAATGAATTGATATCTTTATGGCCTTTCCAACAGTGTATAGTTTGTGAATATATGACCATAAAAACTTAAGATATAGTGTGTTGAAGTTTCTGTACTCAAGCACCTACTTATTTTTTGGCTCACCCTGTAGGCTACTGCATAGCGCTGATATGACTGCTAAATGGTGTTGCCATGTTCCATGCAAAGAAAGTAAAGCACAGTTAATGCTTGGTCTGTATGTCCTGTTTTTGCTGATCTTTTGGAGGTGATTATTTCCCTCCACTTTACTAATGAAGTTTTTTTGTAAATATCTAAAGTTATATGTGTCATGTTTCCCAAGGTTATTTGGACCTAACTCATGGAAGCGTTTGTGAACATGTAGTGTTGGTTGGGCAATGTGGCAAGAAAAACTGGTCAGATATTCCAATCCAAGATATTTCCCATTCAGAAATTATGGCTTATGCCTTAAATACTGATTGACATGTAGCTTTAAAAAACATGATGAAATACAATTTTTTAGATCATTTTTACATTGCATTCTCTGCAGATGACGCACATCAAATTTTAATACAATCAGATACATGCCCTCAGACTAGGTTTAATTTTACTTTCAGTTTTACACAATAGCAGTGTGGATGAAAATGGGCATTCTGTTTAATATAAAAACAAATATAAATAATAAAAATATACATTTGAAAAACAAATGGCTTTGTATTTATAAGCTACAAAACATGATGTGATTTTGCATGTTGCCATGGTGATCCTTCATGAGAAATTTGTTGGGGCAGTTCAAAATAGGCTAGGTTGCTATATCTTTGTGGGACTAAACTATCATTACAAAAATATATTTCTTGGGGGTAACAGTTGTCATGTAATTCCACAAAAACTGAGCTAAGTTGTATGCAACTGGACTTCTTTTGGAGCTTGAAGACATTTCACCTTTCATCCAAAAAGGCTTCTTCAGTTCTGATCTGATGATGGGGAACCAGGAGCTAAATCTTCCTGTTTCCAGTCTTTGGTGTAATCTCTGTTGAATTTGACGTAGCTGTTGACTAAGTTGATGTGTTTAGTCAAGGCCTCGACTTCGACTTCTTGTATTTTGATCGTGCACCAAGTGTCATCCCCCTTTACCTAAACCAATGGCTGGGTGGGACTCCTTTCATTGAGGTCAATGCTTGGCTCTCTACCTCCGCCTACGTCATCATCTATCTGCTATACACCATTCTGCCTTGAGATCTCATCCCAGGAAATTTAACTGCTGTTCACCTTCAGAGCAATCCTCATTCTCCCGATCCTGTGGCCATAATGTCTCACTCCAAATCACACCCTGACGTATGTTAATGGCTGACTCATGTGACCCTTTGTCATGTGATGAGGGGTGTGGTCTACAGCTCACAGTTCCACCTCCAGATAGCTCCCATAGACCAGAACTGAAGAAGCCTTTTGAATGAAAGGTGACACGTCTTCAGGCTCCAAAAGTCAAGTTGCATACAACTTACCTCTTTTGAACACAAAAACAGATTTTGGTCTTCCCAGCTTTCTTCCGGCCTCATGCCGAGTGTAGGTGGTCCACAGGTGTCAAAAGTACTGGTCATCGAGCAATGAAGTTTGTGATTAATACTATGACTGCACTTTGTACTCTTACCCTAGATAAAAAATACCAAAGGTATGTGTGTGTGTGTGTGTGTGTGTGTGTGTGTGTGTGTGTGTGTGTGTGTGTGTGTGTGTGCGTGCGTGCGTGCATGTGTGGGGGTGTGTGTACCTTGAGCTTGTGAGCTTGTAGCACCTTGATGGGCTGTCCCAAATAGGTAGTCATAAGGGGAGTTGCCTGCAACCTTGAAACTTATCACAGACAAGTGTATGTGTCTAAGTGAGTATGTTCGTAAGCTTTAGAATTATATGCTGTCATTTGACACAAAAAGGGGATTGTTTGTTTGGGAGTTAGTATAGTTGGTGGAAAAGCGGGTATATATGGCTTGGACAAATGGATTGAGCCTGATTGTACTGCTGGGCATTCTGACAAACATAAAAGCACAAAGTAAGTAGTATAAGTTGTACAAGTTCTTATTTGATTTTCAAAATACATATACTGTATATTTTTGCTGAAGAACACAGTATAAGTTATTTTCACTTCTGCTTGAGAGCACAGTGACATTTCACTTTAAATGTGGTTAAACTGCCATCATAGTAAATTGTAAATAACAAGTATAAACACATATTTGTGTTTATTAAGAAGCTCCACTTATACTGAGAATACAGAGTGTTGTCCTTTGAGCACCTTTTTCAAGTAAATAATCTACTAGTGCAGAGACAGTGGCACAGAAGGTTAAAGGTTTCGATTCCAACTCCTTTTATCTAGGTTGAAGTGCATTCAAACAGGACACTGCACCCCATTCTGTTCCCTACTTTTCAGGGCAGCCTTCGCCATCAGTGTATGAACAAGTGTGTGAATAAGTGAATGTGAGGCATGGAATTTAAAAAAGCACTTTTGGTCAATATACTAAAAGCAGTCCATTTACCATTCACCATCTACTTTTTAATCAGAGGAACATTTCCTCCTTTACCTTTGCCGTGCATCAAATCAAAAGGAATGTGTAATAACCTGACCAACCAGATTCCTACTCTGAACAATACCAGCAAACATTTTTTGAAATGCTCGCACCCTTTCGATTTAACTATACTGTGGAAGGTGTGCATTGTGCAAGTGTGTAAGATGTAAAACATACACTTTAATCCCTAATTCATAATTTAGACTTAGAAAACCAAGCTGTACCTCATGTATTTGTTTTGAAAATAATAGTCACATCGGATGCAAACAGTCAGAGAAGACCTAAAGATAGACCTGTCTGTTTGTAAAGTGGGGATTTTGTCCTTCCTCTAGATGCTCCAGTCACCTGTACCTTCGCTGGACGGTGCATCCTGCCTTGCCATATCCGAACAGATAGCAGTGATCAGCTGATCCACTGGTATCACAACAAAAATAAGGACAGTCCTGTTCACTCTTATTATGACAACACTGATAAGCTTGAATTTCAGGACAAAAAGTATGAAGGAAGGACATCTTTATTCAACAGTCTGGTAGCTTCTGGAAACGCCTCACTCTTACTAACTGGTGTCCAAGTCCAAGATGAGGGGACGTACAAATGTTACACCAGCACTTTGAAAGGAAACGATGAAAAATACGTAGACGTAAAAGTTGTGGGTATGTCAGTTTACATTTGTATTATGTAGGACATTGATACATTTGTTTACCATATTCAGTTGAGAAGAATCAGTTATTTCTTTTACACAACTTTGAAATAAATAACAGTGTAGGCGCATGAAAGAGCTGAAGCACTGATGGTTTTCTTGTTTTGCATTTCTTCCAGCTCCAGTGAAGTCAGTGGATATAACAGTGGTCGATGACACACTGACATGCAGCTCAGCGGGCATCTACCCAGCTCCTAGCCTGGACTGGTCGACTGTGCCAGACTCAGATGTAAAACCAGAGAAGCCCCCTGCCACACAAACAGATGCTCAAGGCTTGTACTCAATTTCCAGCACTGTAAAGTCTTCCAACTACACCTTTGTCTGCCAAATCACTGCAGGGGCAAGCATTCAGAGAGCTTCACTAAGACAACAGAGTAAGCACCTTTTTCATCTGTTTCATGTGAAGAGCAGACATAGGTTACATTGTTGAATGTGTGGACATAGTGCTGTGTGCTGCCATTGAAACAGGCACTGACACTGACAATGATAAAAGAAGACACAATGTCTGTGTATTGTGTCCTGTTGTGTTGCGCGTAAAAGGAGGACAAGGTCACTGTTATCGTTATTGTTACTGAAAAACATCTACTCTTTTCAAAAAATATGTGGCCTCGCTAAAATGACATTTCAATTTGTATCAAATTAAGAAACACAACAGAAATGTTATTATTTTTGTTTTGTAGCACATTATGTTTATGACTTTAAAGATGTATCTGATATACGTATTTCTTTCAACAAGCAAGTACATCTCTTTTCATCTTGAATTTCCAAACAAATTACCATATGCTTTAGCATGTATCACACCAGCACTTCCTTAAAGCACAAATGTATACATTTAGCTCTGTATATCAACATCCAATCACATAAATATGTCTTTCCTGTTACTCTATGTTGACTCAGATATGTTGATGGGTAAGACGAGTGAAGGTGTTTATGTCCTGATTTGAGCTGTATTTTACAGGCCTCATTGCTGAAGGCGAGACCCTCACCATTCCGTGCAGTGTTCCAGGGGGAAACCCCAAGGACTTCAATCTCACCTGGATTTTCAATGCTGACACTGTCCTCACCTTTGACAGCCATAGGCTTACTCCTCAGTATGGACAGTGGGAAAACCATGTGAAGTACACACCTCCACAAACATCAATCAAACTTCACAGCCTAAACAGTGATGACATGGGTGGGAAATACAGCTGTGAGGTGATTACACCTGATCTCAAGCACCTAGAACTAACGTCTGTCAGTATAACAGGTAAACAAAGCCTTCTAGCAATCTATATGTGCTCTAGTGTCTATAACTACAGTTGTGTTCTCCGTCATGTGTTTTAGTGTTGTTGATAGTTTTTCGGGGTGTGGGAGTATCCATACTGTTCTGTCATTATGTCATAGCACTAAAGAAATGAAAATCAGTGTGTATTGTCATGCAGGTGGGATTAAGCAGCCGAAGCACTCATGGTGGATACCTGTAGTAGTTATAGCTGTCATAGCCACTGCAATAGGGATTTTTTTCCTTTGGAGGAGACAGCGTAACTACACTAAAGCCACACAGGTAAATAAGACATATGGTCACTGATAGTGTTAGATACTTTTGAACTGTAGTCTTATTGTACAATCTCACAAGCGATACACCAGTTTCATTTCTGTAGTATTTTCCCTCCTAAAGATATGATGCATTTTTTGCTAAAATGCGAGGGGTGCAGTCACTTTTGTGAGATTCCATATCACACCAAGGAGGTGGTTGCCAACTTATAGGTATTGTAAATGGATATAGCCCCGAGAGCTCAAGTTCAAGAGAAAAATAAATGTATTAATAGTAGTATCACTGTCACGATGCCATCATCCTCCCTCCTTTCCTTTTGCAGACTCCCTATTTTACAATCCTGACATGCCCTACTACAGAGAAAAGCTGTAACCGTGCAGTGCATAGTGCAACTCATATACACATGAGCAATTAACATTTACACAGTAAAAAAAAACGTGCTGAAAAACGCTAATATTGCATAATTTAAATATGCTGAAAGACACAAATGCTGCATAATTTAAGTATCAAATAAAACATTTAGGTACATTTTCATTTATTTCATGTGCTGAGTGGCGTAAATAAATCTCCTGGAAAAGGATGCAGTGTGAGCACCCGGTGCAGATGCTGATGATGACATTTAAGATCAGTTATCAACTCAGATAGCTAGGAATCTGACCTACTACAAGCACAGAGGCATATGAGCCAATAGCATACTGACAAAACTAAATAAAGGCACACTGTTCTTGCGCACATTGAAAAAAAATCTTTACCTCCTCATAATTAATTCATGGTGATATGTCAATACGATTATCAATGTCATTGTAATATTGTAATTTTTTGTATTTTAGGATGACAACACTAATGACTTAACACTAATGCCTTAACACAATGGAAATAGTGGACCTCCAGAATCCTACATCCTAAACAGGACAACATCAGCAAAGAATGGGTAGGCCCGAAGACTGATGACACCATTCCATTCTGGTGAAACCTTTTTTAAGGATAATTTTAACAGCGAGACCATTTACTTTCTTCTGAAATTTGTACAGTACCTAAGCTATGTATGAACTATGTAATCTATGTAATTAACTATGTAGAGAGTATTTTTGTGTGCTTAAAGGTATTGTGTGAACCAGTAGAGCGGGAGATAGTGTTCTGAATGGAGTCCAGTGACTTATCTATTCTATGCTGTTTATTAGCATGTAACTGAAGGAGTGTCCTTTCACAAGCAGATCCAGTCATCTGATTACAGCAAATGGCTGTAAAGGGGTTATCATTTTACATTCATTAACTGAAACTGAAAGTAAATGACAGAAATGTGCCAATTATATCAGTATGGACTATGGAAGTATACAAAATGTATTTGCTGACTTTTTTATTTTTGAGTCTTTTATAGCCCATGAACAAATATCTGCATTGTTGTACCATTGTTAAACCAGCTGTACTTTGTGACAGCTGGTTTAATCACTGGTTTTAGGTATGTTACCTATCATGTTCCATTCCTCTGTGTGTGTGTGTGTGTGTGTGTGTGTGTGTGTGTGTGTGTGTGTGTGTGTGTGTGTGTGTGTGTGTGTGTGTGTGTGTGTGTTGTTTAAAGTTCAGATATTCTTTTTTGTGAAGGTGACAGTAAATGCCAAAATGTCTGGGGAAAATTAACAGAGTACACTTTCTTACAGATTTTAGAGTGAAGAACCCCTGTAACCATAGTAAAGGTGTATTGGCCAGGCTTTCAGCACTTTCTGCAGACACTGTCAAACACTAACCTGGTAAACCAGCCCCTCGTACTTCATTTCATTTTGTACAAAGAGTCTGGCTTTGCTGCATTGAGAAATTATTTTTTTCCTGTAGGTGTGGACTCTGCTGAAGTTTAAAACAACTTACTCTGCCCTTATCCAATCGTTAACGTCTGGTCATCACATATGCAATTAGCCTACCTATGCACTACATTTCAAATGTAGCATACAAAGTCAACGTCATCACTCAAGACACTCCCTCTGTTTGCTGATTGGCTCGGGTTTGCTTGGTCCGAATACATTAATGTCAACGTCAGCAAGGCCAGACCCTCTGTACAAAATGAAACGAAGTACGAGGGGTTGGTTTACCAGGTTAGTCAAACACAGCCAGTCATTTAGAAATAAGTAATTAGAATAATCTAAGAACTGGTCCTAAAATATCTGGCTGGTACTTGAGCAACTGTTTCCAATGCTGTCTCATCGCCCTCTTCTGATCAGATATGCAACTGGCAAAAGGAGGGCTTTTTGTTCACCTGTCACTGTATTTAAATTATATGTTTGTTAAGAAACCTTTTCAGAGAGGTAATGAAATTCAGTCTATTTATGATTTAATTGTCAAACTGATTTTTGCAATAAATTATGTGTGACTTCAAAAAATATAACGACCAGAATTGTGTATGTGTGTGTGTGTGTGTGTGTGTGTGTGTGTGCACGTGTGTGTGTGTGTGTATGTGTGTGTGTGTGTGTGTGGGTGCGTGCGTGTGTGTGTGTGTGTGTGTGTGTGTGTGTGTGTGTGTGTGTGTGTGTGTGTGTGTGTGTGTGTGTGTGTGTGTGTGTGATGGTGGGGACATCCAGACTGCCATCATAATCTGTTATTTGTGACATTAGTCATATGATAAAGGGAACTATATTTTAACACACAGTATTCTGACTGACTAAAACAAATATTAAAATATGACAAATGTTCTGTAAAATATTTTTTTCAGAAGATAAAAGATAACATTATGACTAATGACTATGACTTTAATTTGGCATTAAAGACAGAGGTGTTCAAACATTTAAAACATACAGACTACAAACATACAAACAGGGAAAAAAAGTGTTAATTTAAACATTTGATCACAGTTCATCAAGGTTAAAAACAGCCATTTAATGGTTGATTATATTATTTGTCTGTCTCCATTAAAAATCAGCTCATTACACTAAAACATCATGACAACATGAAGTGATGGAGGGAGGGGCACAGAAAAAGAAAAGGAAAAAAGAAAGAAAGCGAGGGACAGGATAAAAAATACAGAAACAGAAAGACAGAAAAAGACTGCGCTAGAGTATAAAGAGAGAAGAACAGAGAAATAGAAAGAAGACAGAGAGAGAGAATCTGAAATGTTCACTATAGGTCACTCTGCAGGGTTTAAAACAATGTAACTCACACCCTATGTAGTGCACTTTGTAGTAAATGAGTGAACATGTTGGACACCTATATGAGGGGGGGGGCGGACAGGGGGCAGCGAAAGGAAAAGATGAATGATACACAGACAGACAGATAGAGAGAGAAGAGGTGGAGAGGTGGAGAGATGGAGAGAGGGGTGGAGAGTGTCAGAGGGACACGTTGGCCGTGTCTGTGTTGATCTTGCCGCTGCTGAGGCTGTGGATCATGGCGATCATGTGCATGTTCTTGCTCAGCTCCTCCTCCTTCTTCTGCAGCTTGGCCTCCAGCTGGGACTTCTGCAGCTCCACAGACGAGTCCTGGAGCAGGTACAATGCCACAACACTTACACACACATGCACACACACACACAGAAACACACACACACACACACACACAAACATACATGCGCACACACACAAACACACAATCAGACACATGCACACACGCACATGCACGCACACACACACACATGTACACGAACACATGCACACACGCACACACACATGCACACACGCACACACACACACACACGCAAACAATCATGCGCACACACACGTCTGTGTATGTGATAAAGTCAAGGTTGCTAAGCTGGCAACTCCCCTTTTGACTATTTGGTACAGCCCAAGCTCAAAGTACATACAAACACACACACACACACACTCGCACACACAGGCTCGCATGCGCACACACATGCACACACACACACACACACACACACATGCACACACACCCATGCACGCAAACGCGCACACACACACACACACACACACGCAAATAGAATACCCTTTTTTATTTTCATTTTTTTTCCTGTCCTATTCTTTTTTCTCTCTTTTCTATCTTTCATTCTTTTTTTCTCTATTGTTGTTTCTACCTTTAATTCTAACTACTATTTCTCTATTCCTTCCTGTCTTTCTCTTTCTCACATTCTTCATTTCTCCATCTATGTGCACCATTAGCCTGGTAAACCCGCCCCTCGTACTTTATTTCATTTCGTGCAGAGGGTCTGGACCGGAGTCTCTTGGGGAGCATTTGGCAAGTCGTAGAACGTACGGTCCAATCAGCGAACAGAGGGACGTTGACCTTTGCTACATTTGAATTGTAGTGCGTAGGTAGGCTAATTGCATACGTGACGACCAGGCGTTAGCGATTGGGTAAAGGCAGATGCACTTTTTTTAAACTTCAGCAGAGTCCACACCTCCAGCAAATCGTTTCTGACGGTCTCTGTTCCAGACCCTCTGCACGAAATGAAATGAAGTACGAGGGGCGGGTTTACCCAGGCTAGTGCACCATGCCATTCTATCTCTTTCTTAAATTGTTTCCCCACCATTTTCACGCAGTGCCAAGCATCCAGGAGTATCTGCCAACTAGTCTGACACCCACTTTCACCATTTCATCAGCCTGCTCCTTCTGCCTTAGCAGCTCCCCCTGGAGGTCTGGTAGAGTATAAGCAAAGATTAAAAAAAACACTCTTTACAGTTTTTGCCTACTGCTTGAACGCAATAGACATACCGGTATGCTTAAACCAAAGTAACATAACTTGAAGTTGTGTTACCATGCCTTAAACACAGTGGAACTATACCTTAAACACAAACGCTGCTTTACACTTTAGTTGCAATTCTGCAACACACTTGCTCCTTTTTGCAACACACTTGCTCCTGCACACTACACACTATTTCATACATAAGACACTTCGTTCAAAAATGAAATACTGATGTATCATTGGCAAAACACATCTATTCAAAATACAAAAAACAGTGTTTTATATAAAGTAGACTAGTGTGTTGCTGCTGATGTTACAGTGTTTTCATAAGATGCAAGTGTGTGCAATTTTGTCATCAGAGTGACATTTTGACAAAGGATTGTTGGGTTTTGATTGCAGAGTTTCAATTTGACGTAGATGTGAATGGTTTATTTCCAAGTGTTGTGTCTTATGTGCTTGTGTGTAGAGTTTTGGCACAGCGAGCCAAGTTGAACAAAATGTGTTTAAGCAATGGGCAAAAACTGTAACAAATCCTGAGAATTCACGGCTGAGGGTTCCATTCGAAAAAAGCAGTTACTTATATCCCAAAACAGTTTGCAGTGCATTACAAATGAAAGACATGTCATCAGTATGTGCTCTCTCTGGATGTGAACAACAAAAAAGAGGCAGACGCCCCATCTGTATGAAAAACTCATCAGACTTACCTGAGATGGTGTCCTCCTTGTCCTTGAGGTCAGCCTGTTGGCCTTTGATCAGCTTGATTGTCCTGCTCGGCCACCTCAACCAGAGTCCTGCCCCAAAGAGGAGACATTTAGTGGCAATATATAGCTTTTTCATTGCTTTGTCTGTCAAATTTTAAAACAATACAAATGCATGCCCTCAGACTATAGGTTTAATTTTACTTTCAGGTTTACAAAATAGCAGGTGGGTGAGAATAGGCATGCTGTATAATATATAAATAAGTAAAATAATACATATATTTAATACAATAATAGGACATTTTTCACAGTATTAATATGACAAAAAGCAATATATCCCAAATAGTTCTTTGATGATGTTTATTGCACTATGTTCTCACATTATAACTCAAGCAGAAAGGTGAAAAGATAACTTAAAGTACATATTTTTCTGTTTCCGTGAAAGTGGGGTGGAGCAAAAATTAATACACCCCACAACTACATCCAGTACATTTAGTATTTTGTATGGCCTCCATTATTTGCAATGACAGCCCCAAGTCTCCTTGGCATGGAGTGCACAAGTTGACAGCATTTGGCTACATCAATCTTTTTCCATTCTTCAAGGATGACCTCTTTCAGAGCCTGGATGTTGGATGGAGTGTGATGCTCAACCTGTCTCTTCAGTATTCCCCAAAGATGCTCTATAGGGTTCAGATCAGGTAACATACTTGGCCATGGAATCACTCTTTGGATAACTTTTGCGACTGTGTTCTTACTGATAAGTAAGGCTTTATTGATCTCCTTGTAGCCCTTACCTCTCTTGTGTATAGCAGTAATCCGCTTTCTCAGATCCAGAGTCATTTCCTTGCCATGAGGTGCCATTGCTGACAGCAGGAAATGGGAAAGGGTGGTTTGCTTTAGGTAACAGCCTTTTGTTCTACTTAACACCTGTGTAATGACTAATTAGACTCACCTGTAGTTGTTTGTTTGTTCAGGTCCACATTGGGAGCCTAAAAAGTTGCTTTACTCAGAGACCTTCAGTGGGGTGTACTCATTTCTGCACCACACTAATTTTACTGAAACTGAAAAAAAATAATTTAAGTTATATTATTAGCATTTGTTTTAAGTTCAAAAGCTCAACAGATCCTATGTTTAACGTAGTCTGTGAACATTTTGAAAATATATTTTGGTTTTCATTGTTAAATTGTATTAAATGTTACTTTTCAAATAGGGTGTACTCATTATTGCTGTGCACTGTATAAGCCACAAAATGTGACATGCTTTTGTATGTTGCCATGGTGATCCTTCGTGAGAAATTTGTTGTGGTTCTGACCTGTGATCTAGTCAGTTCAAAATTGCATAGTATTCTTTGTGGTACTGGTTATCTTAAGAAGCAATAAAGTTTGTTACTAATAATATGACTGCACTTTGTAGACTATTTTTTATACTCTCACCCTAGATAAAAGACCAAAGGTATTTTGTGTGTGTGTGTGTGTGTGTGTGTGTGTGTGTGTGTGTGTGTGTGTGTGTGTGTGTGTGTGTGTGTGTGTGTGTGTGTGTGTGTGTGTGTGTGTGTGTGTGTTCTTTGAGCTTATTGCACCCTGATGGGCTGTCCCAAATAGGTAGTCATAAGGCGAGTTTCCGGTTCAGCAACATTGACTTTATCATAGACAAGTGTATGTGTGTCGGTGAGTATGCTTGTAGGCTTTAGAATAATATGCTGAATAATATGTTTGTCTGTGGAAAATCAGGTATATGGACAAATGGATTGAGCATGATTGTATTGCTGGGCATTCTGAAAAACACCAAAGGACAAAGTAAGTAGTAAAAGTTTGTATACACATTCTTATTTGATTTTCAAAATACATATACTGTGTATATATATATATATATATATATATATATATATATATATATATATATATATATATATATATATATATATATATATATATATATATATATATATATATATATATATATGTGTGTGTGTGTGTGTATATTTTTTCTGCTTAAACACAGTATATGTTCATTTCACTTCTGCTTGACAGCACAGTGACATTTAACTTTAACCATGGTTAAACTGTCATCATAGTAAATGGTGACATGAATAAGGACCAAGACATATTTTTATTTATTGACAAGCTCCACCTACACTGAGTATACAAAGGTGAAATGTTAGTTTGACTTTTCCATTACATTGTTGGCCTTTGAGTCACACTTTTCAAGTAAATAACATACTAGTGGCAAAATAGTGCCACAGAAGGTAAAAGAGTTGACCAGCAATCAAAGGTTTCAATTTCAAGTCCTCTTACCTGAAGTGTGTTCAAACAGGACACTGCACCTCATTCTGTTACATACTTTTCACAGCCGCCTTCACCATCAGTGTATGAACAAGTGTGTGAATGTGAGGCATGGAATTTAAAAATAACTTAAATTTAATCAGTCTAATATGATACTAAATGCAATCTATTTACCATGTATCATCTACTTTTTGATGAGAGGCACAAACAATTCCTCCTTTACCTTTGCCTTGCATCAAAACAAAAAGAATGTGTATTAACCTGACAAACCAGATTCCTCCTCTGAACAATACCAGCAAATATTCTTGGTGAAACCTTTCGATTTCGAAACATCTCTAGTCAACTCTAATCCCTAACCCATCATTTAGGAATTGTTTAAAAACAATAGTCACAGCAGTGTTTTATTTTGTATAAATATATGACCCTGTACTTACTACACGTTGCAGTCAGAGAAGACCTAAAGATAGACCTGTCTGTTTCTAAACTGGAGATTTTGTCTTTCCTCTAGATGCTCAAGTCACCTGTACCTTCGCTGGACAGTGCATCCTGCCTTGCCATATCCAAACCAATAGCAGTAATGAGGTGATTCACTGGCATCACAACAAAAATAAGGACAGTCCTGTTCACTCTTATTATTACAAGGCTGATCAGCTTGAATTTCAGGACAAAAAGTATGCAGGAAGGACATCTTTATTCAACAGTCTGGTAGCTTCTGGAAACGCCTCACTCTTACTAACTGGTGTCCAAGTGCAAGATGAGGGGACGTACAAATGTTACACCAGCACTTTGAAAGGAAACGATGAAAAATACGTAGACGTAAAAGTTGTGGGTATGTCAGTTTACATTTGTATTATGTAGTACATTGATACATTTGTTTACCATATTCAGTTGAGAAGAATCAGTTATTTCTTTTACACAACTTTAAAATGTTGAAATAAATAACAGTATAGGCGCATGAAAGAGCTAAAGCACTGATATTTTTCTTGTTTTGCATTTCTTCCAGCTCCAGTCGAGTGGATATAACTGTGGTCGATGACACACTGACATGCAGCTCAGAGGGCATCTACCCAGCTCCTAGCCTGGACTGGTCGACTGTGCCAGACTCAGATGTAAAACCAGAGAAGGCCCCTCACACACAAACAGATGCTCAAGGCTTGTACTCAATTTCCAGCACTGTAAAGTCTTCCAGCTACACCTTTGTCTGCCAAATTACTGCAGGGGCTAACATTCGGATAGCCTCACTAAGACAACAGAGTAAGCACCTTTTTCATCTGTTTCATGTGAAGAGCAGGCATAGGTTACATTGTTGAATGTGTGGACATAGTGCTGTGTGCTGCCATTGAAACAGGCACTGACACTGACAATGATAAAAGAAGACAGTTTCTGTGTATTGTGTCCTGTGGTGTTGCACGTAAAAGGAGGACAAGGTCACTGTTATCGTTATTGTTACTGAAAAACATCTGCTCTTTAAAAAAAATATGTGGCCTTGCTAAAATTACATTTCAATTTGTATCAAATTAAGAAACACAGCAGAAATGTTATTTTTGTTCTGTAGCACATTATGTTTATGACTTTAAAGATGTATCTGATATACGTATTTCTTTCAACAAGCAAGTACATCTCTTTTCATCTTGAATTTCCAAACAAATTACCATATGCTTTAGCATGTATCACACCAGCACTTCCTTAAAGCACAAATGTATACATTTAGCTCTGTATATCAACATCCAATCACATAAATATGTCTTTCCTGTTACTCTATGTTGACTCAGATATGTTGATGGGTAAGACGAGTGAAGGTGTTTATGTCCTGATTTGAGCTGTATTTTACAGGACTCATTGCTGAAGGCGAGACCCTCACCATTCCGTGCAGTGTTCCAAGGGGAAACCCCAAGGACTTCAATCTCACCTGGATTTTCAATGCTGACACTGTCCTCACCTTTGACAGCCATAGGCTTACTCCTCAGTATGGACAGTGGGAAAACCATGTGAACTACACACCTCCACAAACATCAATCCAACTTCACAGCCTAAACAGTGATGACATGGGTGGCAAATACAGCTGTGAGGTGATTACACCTGATCTCAAGCACTTAGAACTAACGTCTCTCACTGTAAATATAACAACTGGTATAACAGGTAAATGAAAGTCTTTTACCAACCTGTATGTGCTGTAGTAACTTTAACTACAGTTGTGCTGTCCATTATGTGTTCTGGTGTTGTTTCTGTTATTTTTGTGGTTGTAATATGCCGTAGCACTAAGCAATGAAAATTAATGTGTATTCTAATGCAGGTGGGAGTAAGCAGACAAAGCACTTATGGTGGATTGCTGTTGTAGTTATCATAGCTGTCATAGCCACTGCGGTAGGGATTTTCATTCGGAGGAGACAGCGTAACTACACTGAAGCCACACAGGTAAATAAGACATATGGTGACTGATACTGTTAGATTAGATACTGTTGAACTGTAGTCTTGCTGTACAGTCTCAAGTGATACACTGACTACTGTAAAACATGTCCATGTCCACAGTGTCATTTCTGTAGTATTTTCCCTTTAAAAGATATGATGCATGTTTTGGGTTTGGGTTGCTTAAATGGGAGGGGTGTACTCACTTTTGTGAGATACTGTATCACACCAAGCTTATAGATTGTAAATGGTACATCTAACCTAAGAGCTCAAGCTGAAGAGAGAAATATATGTGTTAATAGTAGTGGCATTGTCACAATGCCGCCATCCTCCCTCCCTTCCATTTGCAGACTGCCAATTTTACAATCCTGACATGCTATACTACAGAGAAAAGCTGTAACGGTGCAGGGCATAGTGCAACTCATATACACATGAGCAATTAACATTTACACAGTAAACAAACATGCTGAAAAACACTAATATTGCATAATTCAAACATGCTGAAAAACACCAATGCTGCATAATTTAAGTATCAAATAAAACATCATGTGTTGAGTGGCCTTCAAGAGTCATTAAATAAATCTCCTGGAAAAGGATACAATGTGAACACCCAGTGCAGATGCTGACGATGCCATTTATCAGTCAGCATCTCAAAGAGCTAGGAGTCTGACCTACTAAAAGCACAGAGCATAAGACCCAATAGCATACACTAACATGACCTAAATAATGACAATAATGGTGGTGGTGCAATGGCAATACTATTGTTAATGTCATTCTTATTTATGGTATTTCAGGATGACAACACTAATGACAGCCCTAACGCAGAAAATGGTGGACCCGGCATCGAACATGACGAAACATCTACTGTGTGAACTGTGCTTGAGGGTATTGTGTGAACTATTACAGTGGAAGATAGTGTTCTATCTGTCATCTCATTATAAAGAATGGCTGTAAAAGGTTTACCATTTTACAGTCATTACCCTAAACTGAAAGTGAATGACAGAAACTTGCCAATAACATCAGTATTGAAGTATACACAACATATTTGCTGACTTTTATTTTTGAGTCATAGCCCATGAACGCATATCTGCATTATTGTATGTTTCAAAAGCATTTTGTATTTGTTGTTTATACTTCGCGTACACTGTCAAACACAGCCAGTAATTTAGCAATAAGTAATTAGAATAAATAATCCAAGAACTTGTCTTAAAACATCTGGACAGTACTTCAGCAACTGTTTCCAGTGCTCTCTCATCGCCCTCTTCTGACCAGATATGCAACTGGATCAATAACTTTGCTTTGGAGAAAAGGTCTGCCAAGAACCATAAATAATATCACAAACAAAAATTTACAAATGATGCATCTCACTTAACTGCTAAATTATGAAATACACCCGCGTAAAGTCATGTGACTGAGCCCTGTGTCAATGAAGACAACTGGCAAAAGGGCTCATCAGTACAGCTGGGGCGGGGTTTGTGTGTAAAATCAGCTTCTTTATTTCGCGCACACACACACACACACACAGCCATGAAATCCATCCACTGCACTTGAGTTATCCCATGCTAACAAAAACTGAGCACACATATTCTAGGGCAAGGGAGTACCCACATATTGGGTATTTGTGACCAAATCTATTATATGTATATAATGTAATAATGTATTTGTTAAAAGCCATGATGTCATCAGAGGTAATAAAATTTTGTTTTTTCATGATTTGAGTTACCTGTCAAACTGATTTTTGCAAGAAATAATGTGCCAAAAATACAACAACCAGAATTGTGTGTGTGTGTGAATTTAATCTTTGTGACTTTAGTTATATGACAAAGGGCTACTATATTTTTTAACGCTCAGTAGTCTGACTGACTGAAGCAATATTAATAAATGTTACAAATGTTCAAAAATAAATTTTGCAGAAGATAAAAGATAACATTATGACTTTAATTTGGCATTAAAGACAGAGGTTAATTTAAAAATTTCATCACAGTTTATCAAAGTTAAAAACAGCCATTCAATGGTTGATTTCATTATTTGTGACGAGCTCCATTAAAAATAAAATGGAATGAATCAGCTCATTACATTAAAACATCATGACAACATGAAGTGATGGAGGGAGGGGGACAGAAAAAGAAAAAGAAAAGAACAGGAAGAGAGCGAGGGACAGGACAACAAAAACAGGAGCTAGAGGATAATGGGAGAAGACCAGAAAACTGGAGAGAACAAAGACAAAGACTGACAGAAAGAAGAAAGACGACAGTGGGTGAGGCAGATGGGGGCGGCGAAAGGAAAAGATGAATTACATGCAGACAGACACAGAGAGGAGAGGTGGAGAGTTGGAGAGAGGGGTGGAGAGTGTCAAAGGGACACGTTGGCCGTGTCTGTGTTGATCTTGCCGCTGCTGAGGCTGTGGATCATGGCGATCATGTGCATGTTCTTGCTCAGCTCCTCCTCCTTCTTCTGCAGCTTGGCCTCCAGCTGGGACTTCTGCAGCTCCAGAGACGAGGCCTGGAGCAGGTACAACACCACAACACACATACACGCAGACGCACACACACATGCACACAACACACGCACACACATGCACACAACACACACACACACATGCACACAACACACAAATGAAATACCCTTTTCATTTTCTGTTTTTTTTTTTTTATTCTTTTTCTCTTTATCTTTCTTCCATTCTTTCATTCTCTATTATTCTTTCCATCTTTAATTCTAACTACTATTTCTCTATTTCTTTCTGTCTTTCTTTTCCGCACATTCTTAATTTGTCTCCCATGCCCTCACTGTCCATCTGTGTGCACCATGCCATGCTATCTCTTTCTTAAACTGTTTCCCCACCATTTTCACACAGTGACAAGCATCCAGAAGTATCTGCCAACTAGTCTGACACTCACTTTAATACTGGCGTCTTTCCTTGCTTGTTCTGTCTTGTTCAGCTCCTTCCTCAGGATGCTGATGCTCTCCTCCATTTCATCAGCCTGCTCCTTCTGCCGCGTCAGCTCCCCCTGGAGGTCTGGTAGAGTAAAAGCAAAGATAAAAAAAACAACCACAAACTATTAGTGCTACAATAATGTACGTTATAAGGACGTGTTTATACACAGACACTCATTAACAAATCAAATGAGGATTCACGGCTAAGGGTTGCATTGGCAAAAAGCAGCCACTTATATCCCAAAACAGTTTGCAGTTCATAGCAAAGAAAAGACCTTTCAGAGGCTTGTGAAGACTTCCCTTGCGAGAGTGCTTCCCTTCCTAACAAAACTAATATAACCTCCACTAAACAACACTGTATCTGGGTGCCTTTGTGTGTGTGCGCATGTGAATTGTCCCTGGAAACTTACTCAAGGCACATCTATTTCCTTTGTGTTCCCTTCTGGTGTGAACCCTAGGCTGCCCTAGCTTTGCTATGCCTTTGTTTACTCTGTGGTCCTCTACACTTCTGTTTACTTGTTTATCTCATCCTTTTTGGAAGTCGCTTTGGATAAAAACGTCTCCAAAATGTAATGTCATGAAAGGTGATGTCATGTCAAAAGTCATTTTCATCAGTATGTGCTCTCTCTGGATGTGAACAACAAAAAAGAGGCAGACGCCCCATCTGTATGAAAAACTCATCAGAATTACCTGAGATGGTGTCCTCCTTGTCCTTGAGGTCAGCCTGTTGGCCTTTGATCAGCTTGTCCTGCTCGGCCACCTCAGCCAGAGTCCTACCCCAAAGAGGAGACACTTAGAGTGGCGAGCTACCACCTCATACAGGCATGCTTGCCAATGCTGGACTGTGACGCCAATTCATCAGTATTTTTTTTTATACTGTGTGTAAATGTTGGTGTGTGTTTAATGTTTAATGTGTGTTACTGCATGTGTACACACAAGTTTGTGTGTGTGATCCAAGATATTGTCTGTTGAGAAATGATGGCTTATGCCTTCAATACTGATTTATTTTAATTGTGTGTAAATGTTTGTGTGTGTGTGTGTGTGTGTAAGTGTGTAAATGCATGCTTGTGTGTGGGATCATATGCACGCTCACCTCTCCTGCTGCAGTCTGAGTGCATCATAGTTCTTCTTCAACCCCTCAGACATCTGGGTAAGGGCCCCATGGGCACTCCTCAGCTCCTTCAGCAGGCGCTCCGTGTCATTATACCTGACACACACACACAGCCAGCCACACAGTTACACACACCCACACACACGTACAGTTGCACAATCATGTGGAAAAAAGCAAACATTCAACCAGAAAAGCGCACACACACACACACACACACACACACACACACACACACACACACACACACACACACACACACACACACACACACACACACACACACACACACACACACACACACACACACACACACAATGGATATTTAGATACAAACATATGCACATATAAACAGAAGATCAGAAATAATCAGAAAGGTACATAACCACTCACAGTCTCACCTGGGTTCAACTCCAAGACCTAGGTTTGCACAGCTACTAAATTTAACCGACTGCTCTCATTTCAAGGTGAGTTTGTGGTCACTTATATTTCCACCCAAGCAGGGCTGTGCATGTTGCACATGCTACAAAATTGAGCCTGTGCTCAGAATGATTTAACTGCAGTGGAACCCATGCAATACAGTCATTTGTGTGTGTGTCTGTAAATATATCTACACTGTACATACAGCTGATGGCTAGGTCGGTGCATTATTACATTCCCATCACAATTGCTTGTTTTAATCACATTTCACACACAGACAAGTGTGTGACCTAAGGTGCACTGCCCTTAAAACTACAGCACACTTGCTGGAATTCACTGAGTGTTTTATTTGTCAACAAATGACCAAGTGACTAAACGCACTGCCAAATGTATCGTCATGTTACTGTGTACCTGCTGTAATGTTACCTTATTTCACATGAAACAAAAATAAGAGAAGACAAACAACATCCCCCCATACATACAGTCAAGCATACCCACGCTGGCCACTGCAAAACTTACCTGTTCCTTTGTGTGCAACAGTCCACCTGAATTTGGGTTAGCAAACGTATGAACTTGTGTACGTGACTACACACAGGTCCACCTACATGTATATTTTCATGTGTCTGCATGACTGTGTTTGTGTATGTTTGTTGTGGTTGGATATGTGTTAACCACGTGTGCATGTATTTCTGGGTATGCTTGTGCATGTGTAAGTAAATGCATGTGTGTATGTGTGTAAGTAAATGCATGTGTGTGTGTGTGTGTGTAAGTAAATGCATGTGTGTGTGTGTGTGTAAGTAAATGCATGTGTGTGTGTGTGTGAGTAAATGCATGTGTGTGTGTGTGTAAGTAAATGCATGTGTGTGTGTGTGTGTGCGTGTGTAAGTAAATGCATGTGTGTGTGTGCGTGTCTATATGGTGACCTGCTGAGCAGCTGGTTGTAGGAGGCATTGAGGGTCTGGTGCTCGTCAGAGACGGCCTGCATGCGTGAGTGCGTGCGTACGTGTGTGTGTGTGTGTGCGTGTGTATGTGGTGACCTGCTGAGCAGCTGGTTGTAGGAGGCCTTGAGGGTCTGGTGCTCGTCGGAGACGGCTTGCATGCGTGCATTGTGCTCCAGGAGCCGCTGCATGTCCTGCCTCACGCGCTGCACCTCCAACACCTGCTCCCCCAGCTGCCCCTGCAGCGCCTCCTTACCGCGCTCACTCTCCTGCAGCAGCCCCGCCAGCTTACGCGCCTGACACACACACACACACACACACACACACACACACACACACAGATGGAGAGGGAGGGATGACAGAGGGGAAGATACAAGGGAGGTTATGAGGAAGGACAAGACAGAAAGAAAGATAAGAAGGAAGGAAGGAAAGAAAGAACATTTTGTGTTTGTGTTTGCATAGTAATGTGTTCATATATGTATTATGTGTCTCTCAGCTTTATCTCATGTTTTTTAAAATAGAATGGAAATACATTACTTTCCATTTAACTGACACTCTTATCCAGAGCGACTTAGTTATTTTGGTTACAGTTATTATTGTATATCTATGGGTAGCAGAGTGGGCTGGACATGTGGTTGGCATAAGTGGTTGGGGTCAGGGGGAGGGGAAAGGCGTGTGGAAGGGTCGCATCACAGGAAAGACTGAATGGAAAAATCCTACAGCATAATGGAAAAAACAAACACCAGACGTAAAGAGAGAGGCACTACCCGCCCACCACACTGAGCCATGAGAGCAGAGACCTCTGCTCTAGTTTATCAGGTCATTCTGTGGTAGTCTGGTAAACCAGCCCCTCCTACTACATTTCATGCCGTACAGATGGTCTGGCTGTCCTGCATTGAGAAACAATTGCTTCCTGGAGGTATAGACTCTGATGAAACTTAAAACAATTGAAGCTGCTTTTACCCAATCGCTAATGTCTGGTCGTGTATGCAATTAGCCTGGCTATAGGCCTGCCTACGCACTACAATTCAAATGTAGCACACAAAGTCGACGTCATTGCTCACGAATACTCCCTCTGTTGACTGGCACAGTAAAGATTCTATCAGAGTCAACCATGACAATGGAAGCAAACCCAGACTACCACTGTAGGGAGAAATTATTGGAGCGGAAGTGTGCATGTGCAGGTGCATATTTAGCTCTGTATTCTATGGTTGCATTGCAGTTAGTTACAATAGGAGGTTTGAGTGTGTATCTACTCTGTGCATGTGTCTTGGTGTGAGGGTGCCTGTGTGTGTATGTATTTGAGTGTGCATTTGTGTGTATACATGTTTGAGAAGGTGTGAGTGTGTGTGCGAGAGTGTCTGTGTGCCTAGAGTGTGTGCAGGTTTAAGTCAGAGTGTGTCGGTGCATGTGTGCGCATGTTTCTGAGGGTGTGATTGTGTGTGGGGGGTTTATTTGTGGTTTCTGTGTGTAAGTGTACCTCCGCCTCAGCCTGAGCTCTCTGGCAGCGGTACTGCGCCAAGAGTCGATCAGCCTGAGCCAGGGCCAGAGCTTTGGCCTCCAACAGGTCCTCCAGACGACTCTCCTTAAACTACAGGGAAGACAGGTAAAATAAAGTACATTAAGGGAGTCCTTAGACTGCAGAGAAGACCGGTAAAATAAAGCACATTAAGGGAGACTCCTTAGACTGCTTGAGGTAGAGAGGACAGGAGTGCACACATACACAGTAAAATGCATTACGGGCGAGTCCTTAGACTATTGGTGGTAGAGGGCAATGTAAAATTCAGTATGACTTTCCTTAGCAGGGCACTAAATTAACACCCACCAAAACACCAAATGCGGGATAAAAATCATTTTGGCAGCTAGAAATGCAAACTTACTAGACAGTTTAGCTGGTGGTGACTGAAGTAAATTGCCTTGGTTATTTGTCCTGATCAGAAATCTTGTCTCACGAAACTGCTCAAATGAAATAGGGGCGGGATATAAATATTAAAGTAGCACTATGCAACTTTGAGAAAGTAGTCATGTCCGCTGAAGTAAGTAAGGTCAGAATTTGTCCAGGATTTAACGTGATCCTGCTTCTCACGATATTTGAGATTTTGTGAGTCTCAGGGTGCTGGGACTGACACCCATATATTGCAAGCGTGGTATTCTGTCCACAGACAGAAAGTCTTCATTCATCTGGTAACGACTCATTTAAGCATCTACTGACTTGTGAAGATGATTAACTCAAAAGAGTTGCATAGTGCTTCTTTAAGAGTAGAAGTTGTATTTTCATGCAAAAAAAGCATGTCATTTTCATCAAGGAAGTTGAATTGTTGATTGGCTAGTAAGTTAAAAAATCTACTAGCTACATTGGCTGGTGATGAAATAAGTTAACTTAGAGCCCTGCTCCTTAGACTGTTGGAGATAGAGAGGACAGGAGTGCAGACCAACAAAGTACATTAAAGCAATACTAAGTACAGTAGTTTTACAGGTTGGATGCGGAATTGTCTCTCATAGAGAACTACAGAGAGATGCTTCGTTGCTCCAAAATTGCTTAGTGTGGTCATAGCCCATAGAGCAAAGCAAATTCAGAAGTGCCTTTACAACTTGATGAAACACTGAAAGAACTGAAACTGGACAGCTGTCAGCATTGGTGTTGTGATGGAAGTGCTTGCCCTCAGGGCCTGCAGGGTGCACTTACAGCTAGAGCTGAGATCTTCTGCTCGTACACGTCAATCACCTCCGACATGTGCACATCCTTCATCTGGTCCTGTAACTGCACCAACATCATGATCAGTGACAAATACACAGGCACACAGACAGACAGACACACACTGAGACCACAGGCAGAGACCAAACAGTACAGACATTACTTTCAGGGTTAATCACACATGCTCAGCCTCACACACATAGGCAGGAAAGGAAGTGAACACATCTAACCACACTGACAAATAGATAACACTTTTTTTGGTTTGCTGTTGCCGCTGCTTCATCTAATATACAGTGGAATATCTCACTGAGCAAACTGCCCATCAGTCTGCCCTTTATTTACTTTCCTTAACACAGGAACAAAACAGCACTAGGAAAGAACTATACTCAAACGGAAAACAGATACACACAGACAGACAGAAACACATACACACAGGTGGGGGGGTGGGGAGTACACTCACACATACCTCTAGGCCACTGTGCAGTTTCTCGATGAGGGAGTCGATGGTCTGCTTGGTTGTGTTAGTCACTTTGCATCCAGGAGCGGCGGGGACGGTCGACAGCTTGACCGAGGGGAGGGGCTCCTGCACGGCGACCCGTTTGACGGACAGCTCCGACTCCCGCTGAGCCTCCCGGTAGGCGTTGTTGGCAGCAATGCTCTCACCCAGACTTACCACAGACCATGGAGGACAGATAGCGACAGACAAATAAACACACATACATGCAATGGCGAATGCATATTACATCATGTATTCATACCATAAGTGTATGTACACTTCCATTTAAAAAAATAAAAATACAGAGGCAAACATCCCGGGTTCAGAAAGGAAAAGTCCAGCTACATAATTGTTCCAGCCAATTCCCTAAAACAGCTGATTGTGATTAGCTCATTTATTTGGCCAGCTAAGTGAACTAATTAGTGAAATCGAAATTGTGTTAAAAGCACAGGCAGAAGAAATTCATGGTAAGGATCTTTACTTTCTCCTAGCCAGTTTGTCCACCTCTGCAAATATTGTAAAAAACAAATAAACCAACACACAAGCAACTGCAAACTGCAAATCATTCATCATCATGACCGGACACACATTATATTAGAAGTGTACACATTTACAGTGGTAAAAAAAAAGTTTTTTTCATCTACCACATGGAGGCATGCTGAGAATGGCTGACTGCAGGGGTGCCATACCTCCTGACACTTACATAATGGAGGGGAAGTCGGGCAGGGGGGCAGCTTCAAAGAGGATGCGGAGAGCGCTCTGCACCAGCTCCCTGCGCTGTGACGTCATGGCTAGTGACAGGGGCGTCACCATCCGCTGGTCCTGCAGGCAAAAACTTTAAAAGTCAACTTCAGACAGACACCAGACCAGAGCATGCATAATGGAACTTGCAATGATTCACTAGCACTATGTCCACGCGTTACAAAGGCCATGCTATTTTTTGCAGGCAGGCTCCAGAGTCAGGGAGCTGTCCATTTACTGTCTATTTCCACTCCAGCCTCCAGTTTTTCCACACATTTCAAACCTTTTCCACAACTGTTTTCCTAAGGACCTGTAATGGCATTTTCATTAACTTTAATCACATGCGAACACAAAGCTGCACAACTGTGCACTCCTTCACAATTGTGCAGCTTTGCAGGGCCTTATTATCAAACACACACCAGTTGACCTTTTCCATTGACTTTTTTTTTTTTAACCAGGCTACCGAGTTTAAGGACACCATTACAATGCAGAAAATTCATACAGCAAAACACTATCCATGAGAGACTAAATGATATAATAAACTTTATGAGGTCTACACACAAAAATAATCAACTTTCATTACTCAACTTCCAACTTTCTCAGGTTTGCAAAATGGCTTTTGCAATGTATTACTTTTATTGTATTACTGTGTATTAATTATATTACTTTTTTCATGATGTCCATGCTGAAGGTAGCACTGTCAACTGACTGTAAAAAGACAGTACCTGCAGGATCCTGTAGAAGCATGTTTCCATGTCGAGCACATGCTGCTTCAGGTGGCTCATCAGCTCCAGTAGCTTCAGCACAGCCTCTGCATACACTTGGCTGAGGGAGGACCGCCACCACCACACACAAACATGTGAGTTACTGAGAGCAGTAAATAAGTGAAACCTTTAGCATTATTACATTATCAGACCCACACAGTGATCTAACTACAGGGATAGTCTTCCCTGAATCAACTTTGGTTTCAGGGCCTTGTTGGGGGCATAGTGCTCTCAAATCCATTCTCATAACAGTACTCTCTAATCACTACTTCAGTGAGTATGTGCTTAAGTCAACACTCTACACCAGGGCATGTGTTATGGAACCTGCAATGAAGAAAACATGACTTTAAAAACTTTAAACTAAGCAACACCAAGTAGTTTTAGTCTTCGGTCACCCTGCAGGTTGGAAGTGGAATTGTCTCTCATTCGAACGATGCAGTTATAGTCCAGGTGTGAGGGTGGCAAAGCGACTCAGTTACTCAGTTACAAATCGATGAACCACTGAAACGATTTTGGAAACATTATTTTAAGGTTGAAAAAAAACTACCCCTTGGAACATGGCCAACCACGCGTGGTCTCACCTGAGGTCCGAGTCTGTGACAGGGCTGCTGGAGCTGTGGCTGCTGGACAGGAGCAGCTCCACCTGCGAGGAGCAGAGCTTGGAGGAGATCTGCTGGGACACCAGGCTCTTCAACTCCTCCTCCCCACACAGCAGTGAGATAGTCAAGGGATGTTTTGGTTGTTGTTTGGGTTGGATGAAAAGTCCTTAATTGTAAAGTGTTCTAAAAAACAAACTAACTATATACCCTACAGCTGCAACTTGTACTCATATTATTATTATTATTAGTAGTAGTAGTAGCAGTACTAGTAGTAGTAGTAGTAGCAGCAGTACTAGTAGTAGTAATAGTATTGTTGTGGTTCTACCACAAAAAGTTATATTTCCAAATTATTCCAACTTTTTTTTCAGAAGAAGTAACAGATTTACATTTCTATGGGAAACGTAGATACCACATGGATGGAATAGGTGCTAATAATTTTAGATATTACCACCTTTGTGACACAAGAGGTCAGAAACACTGCTGGTCATCCCTTTAGCTGCAACCAGTGAGCAAATTGTTAAATCCATTGCATCACGTTGCAGAGTCATTATTGCACTGCAAGTAATCAGAGGATATCGAGCAGCAGCTCCACGACCCGGCCCACACGCACACAGTGCCTCTTTAACTGCTGTTCCTCCTCGGTGGAGTCCGGGACCTGCAGGATGCCCACCAGAGCAGGAAGCAGGAGCTCCAAGTAGGAGTGGACAGTGGAGGTTGTGCCAGCGCCAATCACTTCCTGAGGTGCAAAAGAGAAACCATATTTGGAGTGGGAATCGAAATGAAATCCACAATATTGTCAATATATTTTGCCCTCTATAGCAGTAGTACCACCCTACAGCGATTTTGCAGTACTTGATACATATTGTCTTTGATGCATTACAATATTTGTAAAATAGAAGAAGAAAAAATATTTTGAGTGTCTTTATTGCAAGTTTCAGTGATAACGTAATTGATAAGCACCCAGATAAGACGTCATGACATATACCGATCAAATTAGTGGTGGTATCAGTTTATAAAGTCTACGTGATATTGCAATAATATTGATATTTGGGGCGAATGTATCTCTAATGGGTCACCTGGCAATACAATATTTATATATTTGATTGATACTGTGTTTGACTAAAAACTAGTAATACCCAACAATTGCTCTTGTGGCCCCTGGAAACCAGTCCTTGTTGAAGTTTAAATTAAGCACACGTAGACACTTGAACTCCACATACACCAAGGTGCAACCTGTGGAAGCATAATGCAAAGATCAACCCAGAGAGTTGATGTGTAGAGAGTAATTTTAACACCCTCATACAAACCTTAAAGGTGCCATTGCATCATTTTTTCATTAATTTTACGGTGGTCTCTAGTATTAACTAGATGTACCGCATAGCGGTACATGGTATGACCGCCGCAGTATATTGAAATGTGGGAACTGTTGGTGTGATGAGTGTGTGGTAGAGCAGTGTTGTGAGGTGAGAATTTCTGTGGAAATGATTTCCTGGAAGTGGGCATGGATGTGGGTTTTGAATGTGTAGTGTGTAGGACTGATTTGTGAAGGCAAGGAGTCGGCAAAATGAGATTTTGTACAATTACAGCGCCCCCTATGGACTAAATTTTATGGCATGTTCTGTGGTGTTAGAGGTCTTTGTGGTGATCGTGCATGACGTATTTTGCGCAGTTCCCACCTTCTCAGTCCAAGATATTGGCAACTCAAAATCCCAATTTTTGCATTTACCCTTATCACTAGGTGGCGCTATGCTTCAAGTGAGAGTTTATGGGCTGGGTCAATATGCCTCTGTAACACCTACATACTAACACAAAATCGTTGTCTTGGGCAAAATTGTTGACGAGTTATTTAACAAAAACTGTTTTTCAACACCTAGCTTCGGCGATAAAAATCGCCCCGTATGACGAAATGTCACAAAATTTAGTACACATGAAAAGAAAGATGTTTAGATATGGCAGGTCAACTTTGACCAAATTTGAGCAATTAAAAGCCAAGATACGGCCATTTGAAGAATTTTAAGCTACGTGTTAAATGTTCATATATGTGTAACTTCGAAACGGTTTATCTCAAGATAAATCCTTTGATAACTTTTTGTCAGCATTGTCTGTAGATGACATATACCAAATTTGGTGAGATTCACATGAACGGCCTATGACAAGTTTGTTCAGATTCGTTTTCGCAATATTAAAATTTCCCGGAAATTGTTCTCGTTGGAAGTGGGCGTCGACCAGTGTTTTCAATGCGTGAGGGTCAATAGATTTCATGATAAAAAAAAATTGTTGTAAACGTAACCATTCTCTAGATAATAGGCAAAATTACATTTTCTACAATTACAGCGCCCCCTATGGACCAAATTTTATGGCATGTTCTGTGGTGTTAGAGGTCTTTGTGTTGATCGTGCATGACATATTTTGCGCAGTTCCCACCTTCTCGGTCCAAGATATTAGCAACTCAAAATCCAAATTTTTGCATTTACCCTTATCACTAGGTGGCGCTATGCTTCAAGTGAGAGTTTATGGGCTGGGTCGATACATCTCTGTAACACCAACAAACTAACACAAAATCGTTGTCTTGGGCAAAATTGTTGACAAGTTTTTTAACAAAAACTGTTTTTTGACACCTAGCTTCGCCAATAAACATCGCCCCCTATGACGAAATGTCACAAAATTTAGTACACATAAAAAGAAAGCTGTTTAGAGATGGCATGTCAACTTTGACCAAATTTGAGCAATTAAAAGCCAAGATACGGCCATTTAAAGAATTTTAAGCTACGTGTTAAATGTTCATTGACGTGTAACTTCGGAACGGTTTATTTCAAGATAAATCCTTTGATAACTTTTTGTCAGCATTGTCTGTAGATGACATATACCAAAGTTGGTGAGATTCACATGAACGGCCTATGACGAGTTCGTTCAGATTCGTTTTCGCAATATTAAAATTTCAAGGAAATTGTTTTCGTTGGAAGTGGGCGTCGACCAGTGTTTTCAATGCATGAGGGTCAATAGATTTCACGATAAAAAAAAAAATTGTTGTAAACATAAGCATTCTCTAGATCAGGGGTGTCAAACTCATTTTGGTCCAGGGGCCGCATACAACTACATATGAGCTCAAGGGGGCCGGAGCACAAAAATCACTGCATAAATTTGAAAAAAATAAAAAATATATATACATAAAACTGTGCTAAAAACATCTCACATGCATGTTTCAAACAGGGAAAATGAGCAGTGTCACCATTTGCCAGCTGTGTCTCCCACAATGTGAGCTTTAATTTGAATGCACGAATGTGATCATAATACTGTGTGACAATTTTTTTGCGCCCTTGCAACATTTTGTTCAGATTATTCAAGTGCTCTGTAATATCAACCATGAATGCAAGATCTTGTAACCATTGTTCAGACTGCAATTCTATCACAGGTTTGCCTTTTTTTGCCATGAATTGTCCAATTTCATCGCGTAGCTCAAAAAAGCGCTTCAGCACTGTACCTCGGCTTAACCACCTTACTTCAGTGTGGTAAGGCAGTCCATGGGTGATGTTATTGTCACTGAGAAAGCAGTCAAACTGTCGATGATTCAGGCCCCTGGCTCTGATGAAATTAATAGTTGGGACAACAACTTTCATTACGTGATCCATTTTCAAAGACTTGCAGCACAATGCCTCTTGGTGCAATATACAATGAAATGTCCAAAAATCACCACCTCCTGCGGCTAAAACGTTCTGCCTGAACTTTGCCACAACACCTGACTTTTTCCCAAGCATCGAGGGTGCTCCGTCAGTAGCCAGGCTGACAGCACGAGACTAGTCCACGCCTACGTTGTCCAGAGAAGCAACAACGGCGCAGAAAATGTAATCAGCTGTTGTAGTATCCAGCATCGGCACCAATTCCAAAAACTCCTCCGTAACATTCAAACTGTCATCAACGCCACGAATAAATATTGCCAGCTGGGCGACGTCTGTAACATCAGTGCTCTCATCGATGGCAACAGAAAATGTCACAAATGATTTTACTTTGCGTTTCAATTGACTGTCTAAATCTGATGCCAACTCTGAAATCCTCTCTGCCACACAATTCCTTGACAGGCTGATGTTAGCGAATGTCTGTCGTTTTTCAGGGCACACAACTTCTGCAGCCTTAAGCATGCAACTTTTCACAAACTCACCCTCACAGAATGGTTTTGATGCAGACGCGATTTTGCTGGCGATCAGGTAACTAGCTTTAACGGCGGCATCACTAACCTCCCGAGTCCGTTCAAAAACAGATTGCTGTTTCTTCAGCCCCAGCAGCAGTTCATTAATTTTTTGTCTTCTCAGTTCGCCAGTCAAGTTGCCGTATTTGTCAATATGCCGACTCTCGTAGTGGCGTTTAAGATTGTATTCCTTTAGCACAGCCACTTGCTGCATGCACACCAAACACATGGGTTTCCCATTCATCTCTGTGAATAAATACGAATTAGTCCATTTTTCCTGGAAGATCCGACAGTCAATGTCCACCTTTCTCTTTTTCGACAGCGACATTTTTCCAACGAGGGTGTCAAGATTGAAAAAAGTCCGCTACCTGCTCTTAAAGAGCATAGCATTGATTGAACTTCCAGCAAGTGTAACGAACGTGATGCCGCCAGCATAGCTTTACCCAATCAAAATGAAGCGCAGAAATTTTAAAACATATATTAAATATGAACAAAAATAGCATTTCTGTAAATATTTGTAACATAATCATACTTCATTGAAACAACATTTTGTATGACATTATTATGTGCTATTTTGGTTCGTTTCGTGATTTTCAAGGCACTTCTGATAGGGTGGGCCAGCTGTCAATCCGCGGGCCGGATGAAAAAGCTAGGCGGGCCGGATGTGGCCCGCGGGCCGCATCTTTGACACCCCTGCTCTAGATAATAGGCAAAATGACATTTTCTACAATTACAGCGCCCCCTATGGACTACATTTTATGGCATGTTCTGTGGTGTTAGAGGTCTTTGTTGTGATCGTGCATGACGTATTTTGTGCAGTTCCCACCTTCTCGGTCAAAGATATTGGCAACTCAAAATCCTAATTTTTACATTTACCCATATCACTAAGTGGCGCTATGCTTCAAGTGAGAGTTTATGGGCTGGGTCGATACATCTCTGTAACACCGATATACTAACACAAAATCGTTGTCTTGGGCAAAATTGTTGACGAGTTATTTAACAAAAACTGTTTTTTGACACCTAGCTTCGCCAATAAACATCGCCCCCTATGATGAAATGTCACAAAATTTAGTACACATGAAAAGAAAGCTGTTTAGAGATGGCATGTCAACTTTGACCAAATTTGAGCAATTAAAAGCCAAGATACGGCCATTTGAAGATTTTTAAGCTACGTGTTAAATGTTCATTGACGTGTAACTTCGGAACGGTTTATCTCAAGATAAATCCTTTGATAACTTTTTGTCAACATTGTCTGTAGATGACATATACCAAATTTTGTGAGATTCACATGAACGGCCTATGACGAGTTCGTTCAGATTCGTTTTCGCAATATTAAAATTTCACAGAAATTGTTTTCGTTGGAAGTGGGCGTCGACCAGTGTTTCCAATGCGTGAAGGTCAACAGATTTCACGATAAAAAAAAAAATGTTGTAAACGTAAGCATTGTCTAGATAATAGGCAAAATGACATTTTCTACAATTACAGCGCCCCCTATGGACCAAATTTTATGGCATGTTCTGTGGTGTTAGAGGTCTTTGTGGTGATTGTGCATGACATATTTTGCGCAGTTCCCACCTTCTCGGTCCAAGATATTGGCAACTCAAAATCCCAATTTTTGCATTTACCCATATCACTAGGTGGCGCTACGCTTCAAGTGAGCGTTTATTGGCTGGGTCGATACATCTCTGTAACACCGACATACTAACGCAAAATCGTTGTCTTGGGCAAAATTGTTGGCGAGTTATTTAACAAAAACTGTTTTTTGACACCTAGCTTCGCCAATAAACATCGCCCCCTATGACGAAATGTCACAAAATTTAGTACACATGAAAAGAAATCTGTTTAGAGATGGAATGTCAACTTTGATTAAATTTGAGCAATTATTAGCCAAGATACGGCCATTTGAAGATTTTTAAGCTACGTGTTAAATGTTCATTGACGTGTAACTTCGGAACGGTTTATCTCAAGATAAATCCTTTGATAACTTTTTGTCAGCATTGTCTGTAGATGACATATACCAAATTTGGTGAGATTCACATGAACGGCCTATGATGAGTTCGTTCAGATTTGTTTTCGCAATATTAAAATTTCACAGAATTTTTTTTCGTTGGAAGTGGGCGTCGACCAGTGTTTTCAATGCGTGAGGGTCAATAGATTTCACGATAAAAAAAAAATTGTTGTAAACGTAAGCATTGTCTAGATAATAGGCAAAATGACATTTTCTACAATTACAGCGCCCCCTATGGACCAAATTTTATGGCATGTTCTGTGGTGTTAGAGGTCTTTGTGGTGATTGTGCATAACGTATTTTGCGCAGTTCCCACCTTCTCGGTCCAAGATATTGGCAACTCAATATCCCAATTTTTGCATTTACCCTTATCACTAGGTGGCGCTATGCTTCAAGTGAGAGTTTATGGGCTGGGTCGATACGTCTCTGTAACACCGACATATCACAAAAATTTCATGTTGTTGGGTGAAACGTTCATTGAGTTATTCAGCAAAAACTTTTGCCGGTCTCCCCCTCTTTAACGGACACTGGCACAGCGGGGGGGTGGCCCTGGGGGACCAAACGGCGTTATTCGCTCACAAACTTCTTGGGCTACATGCCTACAAACATTCATGTCTCCCCGAGTTTCAGTGTCCCGGGAATCGTTGACGAAAAATCGGTGAAAAAAAAAAATAAAAATAAAAAAAAAAAAAATAAAATAAAAAAAAAAAAAGGGAAAAATTTTGCAGCAACTCCAATATGACCGCTTTCGCTAGCTTCGCTAGCGGCGGTCATAATAAATGCCCTGTGGTTTTGGTGAAAGAAATGCTTTAGTGCTCCTGTTTGAGGCTGTTCTACTGTGTTAGAGGAGATGGGGCAGGGAGAATGACAGGTGCTCAGCTATGCTAGTCACAGGCTACAACCATTCAAAGCCCATTTGGTCATAGCACACCAAATAGAAGATCTAAACGTTAAACAAACACGCCTACTTCCCTATAGTTTGCTAGGTGAACATGTGCTGCAACGAGACTCCTCCGGTAATCACAACTACAGCATGGCTTTTTCTAATTCATGACCTTACATTACTTTGTTTGCCCTTGTCTTATTATGACCGCCGCTAGCGAAGCTAGCGAAAGCGGTCATATTGGAGTTGCTGCAAAATTTTTCCCTTTTTTTTTTTTTTTTTTTTTTTTTTTATTTTTTTTTTTCACCGATTTTTCGTCAACGATTCCCGGGACACTGAAACTCGGGGAGACATGAATGTTTGTAGGCATGTAGCCCAAGAAGTTTGTGAGCGAATAACGCCTTTTGGTCCCCCAGGGCCACCCCCCCGCTGTGCCAGTGTCCGTTAAAGAGGGGGAGACCGGCAAAAGTTTTTGCTGAATAACTCAATGAACGTTTCACCCAACAACATGAAATTTTTGTGATATGTCGGTGTTACAGAGACGTATCGACCGAGCCCATAAACTCTCACTTGAAGCATAGCGCCACCTAGTGATATGGGTAAATGCAAAAATTGGGATTTGGAGTTGCCAATATCTTGGACCGAGAAGGTGGGAACTGCGCAAAATATGTCATGCACGATCACCACAAAGACCTCTAACACCACAGAACATACCATAAAATTTGGTCCATAGGGGGCGCTGTAATTGTAGAAAATGCCATTTTGCCTATTATCTAGACAATGCTTACGTTTACAACAATTTTTTTTTTATCGTGAAATCTATTGACCCTCACGCATTGAAAACACTGGTCGACGCCCACTTCCAACGAACACAATTTCCGTGAAATTTTAATATTGCGAAAACGAATCTGAACGAACTCGTCATAGGCCGTTCATGTGAATCTCACCAAATTTGGTATATGTCATCTATAGACAATGCTGACAAAAAGTTATCAAAGGATTTATCTTGAGATAAACCGTTCCGAAGTTACACGTCAATGAACATTTAACACGTAGCTTAAAAATCTTCAAATGGCCGTATCTTGGTTAATAATTGCTCAAATTTGGTCAAAGTTAACATGCCATCTCTAAACAGCTTTCTTTTCATGTGTACAAAATTTTGTGACATTTCGTCATAGGGGGCGATGTTTATTGGCAAAGCTAGGTGTCAAAAAACAGTTTTTGTTAAATAACTCGTCAACAATTTTGCCCAAGACAACGATTTTGTTTTAGTATGTCGGTGTTACAGAGATGTATCGACCCAGCCCATAAACTCTCACTTGAAGCATAGCGCCACCTAGTGATATGGGTAAATGCAAAAATTGGGATATTGAGTTGCCAATATCTTGGACCGAGAAGGTGGGAACTGCGCAAAATACATCATGCACGATCACCACAAAGACCTCTAACACCACAGAACATGCCATAAAATTTGGTCCATAGGGGGCGCTGTAATTGTAGAAAATGTCATTTTTCCTATTATCTAGACAATGCTTACATTTACAACATTTTTTTTTTTATCGTGAAATCGGTTGACCTTCACGCATTGAAAACACTGGTCGACGCCCACTTCCAACGAAAACAATTTCCGTGAAATTTTAATATTGCGAAAACGAATCTGAACGAACTCGTCATAGGCCGTTCATGTGAATCTCACAAAATTTGGTATATGTCATCTACAGACAATGTTGACAAAAAGTTATCAAAGGATTTATCTTGAGATAAACCGTTCCGAAGTTACACGTCAATGAACATTTAACACGTAGCTTAAAAATCTTCAAATGGCCGTATCTTGGCTTTTAATTGCTCAAATTTGGTCAAAGTTGACATGCCATCTCTAAACAGCTTTCTTTTCATGTGTACTAAATTTTGTGACATTTCATCATAGGGGGCGATGTTTATTGGCGAAGCTAGGTGTCAAAAAACAGTTTTTGTTAAATAACTCGTCAACAATTTTGCCCAAGACAACGATTTTGTGTTAGTATATCGGTGTTACAGAGATGTATCGACCCAGCCCATAAACTCTCACTTGAAGAATAGCGCCACCTAGTGATATGGGTAAATGTAAAAATTAGGATTTTGAGTTGCCAATATCTTTGACCGAGAAGGTGGGAACTGCACAAAATACGTCATGCACGATCACAACAAAGACCTCTAACACCACAGAACATGCCATAAAATGTAGTCCATAGGGGGCGCTGTAATTGTAGAAAATGTCATTTTGCCTATTATCTAGACAATGCTTACGTTTACAACAATTTTTTTTTTATCGTGAAATCTATTGACCCTCACGCATTGAAAACACTGGTCGACACCCACTTCCAACGAAAAAAAATTCCGTGAAATTTTAATATTGCGAAAACGAATCTGAACGAACTCGTCATAGGCCGTTCATGTTAATCTCACCAAATTTGGTATATGTCATCTACAGACAATGCTGACAAAAAGTTATCAAAGGATTTATCTTGAGATAAACCGTTCCGAAGTTACACGTCAATGAACATTTAACACGTAGCTTAAAATTCTTTAAATGGCCGTATCTTGGCTTTTAATTGCTCAAATTTGGTCAAAGTTGACATGCCATCTCTAAACAGCTTTCTATTTATGTGTACTAAATTTTGTGACATTTCGTCATAGGGGGCGATGTTTATTGGCGAAGCTAGGTGTCAAAAAACAGTTTTTGTTAAAAAACTTGTCAACAATTTTGCCCAAGACAACGATTTTGTGTTAGTTTGTTGGTGTTACAGAGATGTATCGACCCAGCCCATAAACTCTCACTTGAAGCATAGCGCCACCTAGTGATAAGGGTAAATGCAAAAATTTGGATTTTGAGTTGCTAATATCTTGGACCGAGAAGGTGGGAACTGCGCAAAATATGTCATGCACGATCACCACAAAGACCTCTAACACCACAGAACATGCCATAAAATTTGGTCCATAGGGGGCGCTGTAATTGTAGAAAATGTCATTTTGCCTATTATCTAGAGAATGCTTACGTTTACAACAATTTTTTTTTTATCATGAAATCTATTGACCCTCACGCATTGAAAACACTGGTCGACGCCCACTTCCAACGAGAACAATTTCCGGGAAATTTTAATATTGCGAAAACGAATCTGAACAAACTCGTCATAGGCCGTTCATGTGAATCTCACCAAATTTGGTATATGTCATCTACAGACAATGCTGACAAAAAGTTATCAAAGGATTTATCTTGAGATAAACCGTTTCGAAGTTACACGTCAATGAACATTTAACACGTAGCTTAAAATTCTTCAAATGGCCGTATCTTGGCTTTTAATTGCTCAAATTTGGTCAAAGTTGAAATGCCATATCTAAACATCTTTC
This sequence comes from Coilia nasus, assembly GCA_027475355.1. Taxonomy (NCBI): domain Eukaryota; kingdom Metazoa; phylum Chordata; class Actinopteri; order Clupeiformes; family Engraulidae; genus Coilia; species Coilia nasus. Next base: position 28,921,498 of record CM050203.1, read on the forward strand.
TTTTCATGTGTACTAAATTTTGTGACATTTCTTCATACGGGGCGATGTTTATCGCCGAAGCTAGGTGTTGAAAAACAGTTTTTGTTAAATAACTCGTCAACAATTTTGCCCAAGACAACGATTTTGTGTTAGTATGTAGGTGTTACAGAGGCATATTGACCCAGCCCATAAACTCTCACTTGAAGCATAGCGCCACCTAGTGATAAGGGTAAATGCAAAAATTGGGATTTTGAGTTGCCAATATCTTGGACTGAGAAGGTGGGAACTGCACAAAATACATCATGCACGATCACCACAAAGACCTCTAACACCACAGAACATGCCATACAATTTAGTCCATAGGGGGCGCTGTAATTGTACAAAATCTCATTTTGCCGACTCCTTGCCTTCACAAATCAGTCCTACACACTACACATTCAAAACCCACTTCCATGCCCACTTCCAGGAAATCATTTCCACAGAAATTCTCACCACACAACACTGCTCTACCACACACTCATCACACCAACAGTTCCCACATTTCAATATACTGCGGCGGTCATACCATGTACCGCTATGCGGTACATCTAGTTTGCTTGTAATTCTGCCTGTTTTCTTTCATTGACTGATGGAGACAATCAGGTTAAGAACATTTTCACATGCAGCATGCAAATGCAACTCGGAGTAACCTATCGTACTTCAAAAATAGCAAGCACTAAACAGTTTCTTGGGGAATGACACCGTTAAATATGAACTTCAGCACATTTTAACGTGTCCCAACAGCTTTGCTTTACAGCTGCCTGGCTACCCTCACCTCTACTGTGAAATTTCCTCCAAGTTTTTTTTTACATCTTTTGGCAACAGACAGTACTCCATGACCTCCAACGGTAAAATAATTTTTACATAACCAGAAGCAGCATTTGGGTAAGTGTGGACAGAGTACACACCTCAAACAGTTCGGTGAGCAGATGCAGGGCCTGCAGGCAGCAGCGCTCTGTGTCGTGGAGGGGACCTGTGGCCCACTGGAGGAGGGCCAGGCAGGGCTCCGATACCTTGCCCTGCCCTCCTCTCTTGCCCGCAGGCTGGCGGCGTGGCTTGAAGGAGCGGAACACCGTCTCGCACAGAAGCTTCCGCAGACCAGTGACGGAACACAACGACACCAGCAGTTCTAGAACCTGTGGAGGGTGTGAGACTGGTCTCAATTATTTCAGTGTGGCTGTTGTTGAAAACACCGTACATGTTTTTAAATGGACTGCATTTTCAACATTTTAACTATGTTAAACTGACAAAGCCATAAATAATCCTTGCCCAAAAATTACACCAGCAATTGAAAAATGTCTAAAAAAGCCGCTGAAGTTATGTCACACAAACTTGCCAAACAATAAATACAACATTATTATTGTCATTATCACAGTGTAAAGCCAAATATAGCCATCTTGCAAACATGTCACCTGTGTAAATTTTGAGTTGTAAATACACACTCTTAGCAACATTTCTTCTGACAGCTATAGAAAACTTTATTAAAAAAAAAAAAAAAAAAAGAAATATACCTATGACCACCACTCACCTTAGCTGCTGTCTCTGCATCTTTGCCATGCAGAAGACCAAAGACCTCAGTCAGACATGCTGGAAGAAGCTTATAACTGCAGAGACAGAAAACACATTAATTTACATCCAACTTGTGGACCTAAACTTACTCAATTCAGCGCGGGTATCATTCAGACTATGAAGGTCCACTGCGTTTGGATAGCCTTACGTTGAGCTGTTTTCTACTGTGTATTAAATGTACCATACACACATGAGGACTCCTGTGAGCCTTAGAAACACATTATAATGACTTACTTAGCTAGGTAGTCTGCAATCTTTGGGTTCTTCACAAGATCCACAAGCAGGTCTACAGCGTAGTTGCGTGTCAAAGACCCATCACCATTAACAGTTACATTGAATATAAGTGGAAATGTTTGGTGGATGTTCTCTGCATTAAACAGCTGAAAATCAAAAATAACATATATTACAAATCATAGACAATTTTGTTAAATACATCAATGTATGTAAAGGGAAGCACATTTTTGTATTGTAATGTGGTTGTATTAAGATTTATACCTTTTGTCCTTCCTCCTCATTGAGTGTCAGGCTAGTTAATATGGACAAGGCATAGATGACCACAGTCAAAGAGTTGTGAGCCAAGAAATCAATTAGGGAGCGATAAAGAGCTTTAACATTACTCTGAAAGACACAAATCAAGGCAAAATATTAAGATAAACATTTGATACTTAAAATCAGCATATATTAAGCTTTTACAAATGAAATGTTTATTATCAGAAGTGACCACAAACATTTCTGTTTCTGAATGAAATAGAAAACATATATATATATATATATGCAACATAGAAAAAATATATGTAACAGAGAAAAACACCTGGCTCTTGATGTGAGTCTGGACAGAGAGGTTATGTCGACAGAGATTGGCCATGAGGCCAAGACAGGGCTTAATGATGTCATCATTACGAGATTTGCTGAGGATTGAGGGAAAAACAAGACAACAATAAGGTCTAACAGTTTCCAAATCGTTCATGTCTAATCATTTTGTAAGGTGTGTTCTGCGGTAGTATCTTACATATTCTGCATTAAGAAAGCCAGGAGATCATCGAGGAAAGAGACACAGTGGGAAATTCTCATACTGTAGGTGAATCTCTGCAGTACCTGAAGGCACTGAAAAATAAACATGCACACACACATTAAAGGTTTCTGCAGATGAAGCAACTTGCCAGCACAACTTCTTTGACCTTACCCTCACTAGCTGTTAGTGCACTCACATTGATCAGAACATTAACTACACAAGAAATTGCCCTGGCAAGCATGTGGATGAAGTAACATACAACACATGGAGACCATCTCATTTTATGATTACATTACATTACACTTAGCTGACACTCTTATCCAGAGCGACTTACAGATATTTACAGGGTTTCAGTTACAGTCCCTGGAGCAGTGCGGGGTTAGATGCCTTGCTCAAGGGCATCACAACCATGGATAGGGCAGGATTCGAACCGGCAACCTTCCGATTGCAAGACCAACTTCCTAACCACTAGGCCACAGCTGCCCCACGTTATGAGGCGGATAGTATTCCAGCGTGAGGGCTCATTCACACCAAACACTGTCCGTTTACAGCGCCCAGGCAGCAAGTGCCCGTTTTCTGTCCATTCGTTCAGAATGCACGTTAACAAATTAGACTATTTACACCGCATGCGTGATCTGAGCGTATTCTGTCACACATACACACATATTGTTCACGGTTACGCGCTGTGCACGCTCAAGTCGGTGTAAATGAGGCCTAAGGGTGAATGTGGATGCTGCTTTTCCCAGTCCCACCCAATTTCTCTCTCCCACTTAAGTTCTGTCAATAAATGCAAAAAGCCAAAAAATATATATATACTTAAAACGAAACAGCATGCCAGGAAGATGGGCACTTACTTGCACCAGTAGGGGATCCTCTGGGGTGGCTCTGTTGGAGTGGATGATGGAGGCTAGAGCCCCAGTGAGGTTGTAACTGCTGTGGAGAGCCTCCCTGGTCTCATCATCAGAGGTTGCTATGGAGAGAACAATAACATCATCCTTGAATCATTAAACCATGTAAACATGCCTTGCCAGACATACATATAGTATTATATATACCTATGCATAGGCATCAGCAGCTGAGAAGACGTACACTTCCACCACTGACTGTTTCATTAATCTCTGTCATGTTACAGAGGTAGCCTAATGTAATATGTGCTGAGTAAATGTTATGGCCAGACTCTACATTTTGTTGTGTAACTGAGAAAGCAAACAAACAGTAGAGGCCTAAAACGATGAATAAAACAAAAGTAGCAAATTCCTACCAAGCTTAGCCAGTAAGGATACGATGGAGCTAGTGAGGGCTTGGCTGGTCTTGGGGTCTACAGCAACCTCCAGAAGCCCACTCAAACACTCACTGGGTAGCACTTGACCAGAGGCCAGGAGTTTGGAGCACTGAAGGCCTGTAAGGTCCTGCTCAGCAATACAGTAAAAACAAAGCAGAATTTACACATTGTGTCATTTCATATTTAAGACATCCAGACTGGATACACTTTCTTGTAACAGTAGGCTAAATACTTGCAATGGGGGCTAGTCGTCAAATACTGACATTTCTGCTAAAAGACCCTTGTTAAAGTACGTACCACGATGTATGGCACTTCACGACCAACGTGTACGTACGTCGTCCAGGCTACTAAAGAAAAGGGGGATATGCTTGAAACTCACGTGTATCTGCTTTTGAAGTTGCGATGTGTTGACAGTGGATCTGTTGTTTTTGTATTGCCGGATGGCTAGAAGCATAGACTTCAAACATATTGTTACATCCATTCTGTAAGGAAGAAATCAGCAATATGATCAGTTGACAGCTAACATTGGTTTCAGTAACAGTAAACAATAAACACATATGCTAAAAAATAATGTGTCAGTATAACTTCACAACGTCCACGGAACTGAAATCCGCGTTAGCTAGACAGCTGATAGTTACCCAAAGCTTGTTGCTGTCATTAATGACTTGTCCATCTCATTATATTTTAAGATATATTGAGACTGAATTATCTCTTTATGCTAACTAGCTATGTAGACCAACTAACAGAAACGCTAAGCTAACTTTAATCGGTAGTCGGTGGTCAGCCAAGAGCGAATGCTAAAACGATGCTACATGTTGACACTGATTTTAAAATAACTTGAAATTACATATTGTGTGTTCATACTAAGGAGAAGTTACTTACATTTACTGTTTTCCCTGTCACAGATGTTTTCCTAATGTTTCGACCAACTATTGTCCTCCCATGTCAGTAGCTCCTCCCGCCGCAGGTTTGAACGATGGAGTAGTCCATAGTAACCCACGGGGTTAATGAAGAAAAATAAACGATTGTAACAAATTCCGCTCCCCTTAATATCTATCATACTATATACGTGTGTTCCTAAAATACTATATATCTCGTTAAAAAATAATAATATACAACATTTTATCCAAGTCGATCCTGCAATATTTCACAAAAGACAGTATTACCACCCCGACAGTAACTGAAAAGGGTTGTTTGTCTGGCTTTTTTGTACCACATGACTGCCCTGACAAACCAAAGCCTTTGGACAAAAAAAGTCTTCGGTAAAGGTAAAACCATGGGTAAAACCACCCAGAATGCGATGCCATAGGCAAATTGAAAAGCACACCAGTGCTATAGTCACAGAGGTGACCTGGCACAAGATTGTTGTGCAATACACACTGTGACAGTATTTTCACGTTTGCTGTGCCAAGGTGTCTTAGCACGCTATTTGAGTGGTGAGAGCCCCCACGGATTGCTTGCTACTCTATGGCAAAGCAGCTGAAGAAATTGGTCTCACATGGACATAGAGAGCAGGTTGCTGTGGTAGCCTACTTTAGCTACTCTAACTTTACAGCCACAGAGAGAGGACAGTTAAGGGCGTGTGAGCAAAACGTGTAAGAGAAACTTGTCCATCAGCAGAGGTGCAGGCCTTTGGTGTGAGCTATTGCATGTGGCATATAGTTGCTATTTTGTGGACCTAATGTATCATACAATGTGGTTTTGTATTGACCTCCTTCAGCTTCCTACATCTGAGTTCAGATTTTGAGAGATCCGACTAGAAAAAACACTAAAACATTAATATATTTAAATAAAGCATGGTACTTTCATAATTTTAAATCTCTGAAGATGTGTAACCTTAGACAACCCATACTGTAGTTGCAAAAGGCAGTAAAACTATTGGCTATTTCATTTTTGTTGGAAACCACAGCTGCTGCTAGTTGAAGCCAGTGGAACTAAGGCTCCCTTAACTTCAGGGGGAATTGTAGTACTTTACATAGCCTAAAGACTAATTTTAAGTTTGTTCACAATGTAAAGGAAAGGAGAAAAATGTGACCAATTTCCTTTATTTTAAAGATTTTAGGTTGTTGCTGTAGTCTTCTGTTAGAAAATCCAACCTGATGGATTTTCACAGCAATCAGAGCAGAAGCATTCCAAATGTAAAGTACATGGACCAACGATTTCACTATTTCAACAAGTTGAATCCATAAATTTTCATTGTAGACATGTCAGTGCAATACATTATTGTGTAACCTATCTGTAAGGTCACAATAATGTGACAGTATTTAATAATCAACATTAAACAGATAATAATAATAATATCACAATTACACCAATAACATGCCAACCCAATGGTGATGTCTTGTGAAGGAAATATGTCACAAATCCTTTTAATAAATGTAAATCATGTAATCATTTTAAAAACTGATTAGCAAAACATATTTGACAATGTACACATATTTAAATAAATTATTCTAATTATTTTCAGAGATTGACATCCTCAAATGTCATAACACACCACCATGATGTTTCTTTTCCTTTTCTCAAAAACAATCCAGTAAATAACTATAAATGTGAACACATTGCAGTGGTCATGATACTGTATGCAAATTGGAGAAGGAGTAGCAGAAAGACAAATCAGTTGACTTGCTTCATAAGGTAGCTCAGTCTGCCATGTTATGCTGCTTTACAGTTAGGACATAAGGATATGATGAGAAGGATAATTGCCCTGTTTCTTATATCTTTTGATCAATTCATTGATCTGCCTTTTTATTGTCATGGTATTTTTAAGCTACAGTGCTAAATCAATTTTGGGGCTTTACCAGAGAGACTCTAGTCTACATACTAGAATGTATCTGGCTTTACTAGCCTAATGTCTCATGGAATAAAATTGCAATCACAACATTGAAACTCACACGTTGCTACCTTAGCAGACAGTTTTGAACAGTATTTTGAAGTAGTTCCTGTATGTTATTGTTAGCAAAGGCCCATATCTGCAAATATACTCATGACACAAATGTGATTAGATTTGATTAATTGAGTCAGAACCACTGACTCAATGTGGCACCACTGTAAATTGATAGACAACCCACTTTAGCATCTACTACACCCCTACTCCTATTTAGGTTTAGATTTACAATATTTAATGTGTGTAAAGATATGTAAATGTGTGATGTTGGCAGCTTGATCCAAAAAATGTCCCTTTTGGTAGCTGATTAAAAGTATACTATGTACATTATATATTACAAAGCAGGAAGAGATCTGCTTGCTCAACAGCGTAAGACCAAAGAAGACTTAGTCCATTGAATCAAGATGGAAGAACCTCAACATACTCTGATGTGTCTTGAACATCTGCACAACAAAGGACAAGATAACAGGAAACCATAGCAGTTAGTAGAATACTTTGTGAATTTTCAGGAATGTTTCAGTTGTACATTAGAATGATGTTTTTAAAGATAAAAATTATCACCCCCTATAGGGGAAGTTTGCGTTGGATGATAGTGCTGCCTGTATGAGATAAAAAAATAAATAATAAACAGTAATACACATATGCACACCATGGACACATCTAAAGTCTTGCCCACATACTTTTACTGTGACCTGTAGTCTATAGTGATCTCAGTGTAGGTGTAAATATAAATTTGCACACACACGCTGCGTAAATGTGTACAAGCACACTTGCGCGTGTGCACGCAAACACACACACACACACACACACACACACACATGATATGATATATGACATATTAATATAAATGATATATGGATATATATACTGCACCAGGTCTCTCACTCACTCTCATAGTCTGGGCCCTCATCAGGGATGTGAGGATCTGGGGGCAGCTCTTTCCTCTTCACACCGTGGCGAAGGTGAATGGCCAGGCCTTGGTTTCTTTTCTTGTAGTGCGTGACAAGATCCTCTAGACTCTTAAAAAATTTCTCCTCAACACCTTGACTAGTCTGAATAAACCAGATACAGAAAACAGAATGGTGTTTCTGACAGTGTTGCAAAGTGCAATAGCTTGTGAACAGTTCTAGGTTAGCTAGATTTACAGTTATATACATATACATTTACATTTATAGCACATACAGATCAAGACTGGATCTAAACTGTGACCACTGACATTTATACATTAAGCATCTGAAAAAAGGAGCCCATCGGTGAGTTGCTACTATTACTGGTATTGACATGGGATCATAAATAATAAATGAGATTAAATACGTTATTATTTATTTAATATATACAACAATCATGAAAAATATATATAATACATTTGAATGTATATATATATACTGTAAAAACATCAGTGCCTTGCTCAGACATATTTCTGAAGCAATCTGGTATCAGTGAGACAATCTGACGCAGAGGACGGAGGATAACATTCAAAAATAATACTGTAAGAAATTAAAGTTGTAAATCTTGAAGAAAAAGAAGATATTCTCTGTCATTATACAGTGCTGTGCAAAAGATTCAGACAATGTTAACATGACTGTGTACGTAAGCACTAACTTGTTCCTCAGGGTCGTCATTCGATTGTTAGATATGAAGTAGATATACTCGATATACAATCCTGAGGTAAAGTCTTGAGCCAGCCCTACATGGCCTCTGCAGGCCACAGTCAGTAGTAGTGTGACCCTCCTTAGCATGTCTTTCAATTAGGGAAGACTGACTTAGTTTTCATTGGTGCTGTCTGTCAGGATGAGGAAAAATGCTCTCGACTTGACACTTTAAGGCATGTATTTATACCTTTCTAATTACCTTACCTTTGTGTGTAGAAGCCATTTTGTTATTAAATCGCTGTGTTTTTCTACTGTCTGTATGCGATAATATGTATTTGTACAATCTGTTTGTAGCCTAAAACAAGCCTGAAAAATAATTGTATAGCCATATGCAGTTATGCTACCATTGCTAAAACAAGCATTTCTTGGTTCCCTTGGTATAAGTCCGCGGATCATTTGGTGCTTCTATCCCCGTTCTGCGAAAAAATAATCTAATAATCTAATCAAATAAATATAAGATTTGTTATCTATATATTATCCCGTCTTTCAGGGTCTATAAAATACACCATGGCTCTAAATGCCATTGTAAGATACCGAATTGAGGCTTAGTCATCAATAAAAAGAATTTTCAACAACAATAACAAAATAGAAAGACAGGTCATACCTGTAAGGTATAATATCCATGATGGGTCTGTAATATCCGATAGGTGTAGACTATTCTCTTTTTGCTGTGAATATATGAAATGGCATGTGAGACCTAACCTCAAGTTGCATCCAGAGATTATTATGCATGAGATTATTCAACAGTGCCATCTTTAAAGAGAATGAACCCTTATCAGTCACTCAGATGTACTTTTCATTTCAGGGAACACAGAGACATTCTGAGACATGTGGAGGAAAACTGTTGTGTCTTGTGATTACTATTAATGCAGCGTATTATTTTTTCTGATATCTCTCCATCTGCTGGAAACAACTAATTTCAACAATTTAAAAGTAGTTTGTGATGCATGGTTTTTACTGCAGCAACCAAGAGCACCCATTGTGTCTGTTGTTGATGGTGTAGTTAAAAGTTAATATCTCAGTATGTGTTTGGCACACATGTTGGAGTACACCTCATTAAACGTTGTTAGATGAATGATATTTAACCTTAAAGAAGCAAGTATATTCTGTATCACCAATAGCACCTACTACAGCCCCTACCCCCAGGTCTAAATCATGTTGACGTTTTCTCAGTTTGAAAAGCCACAGGGTCATTTGTACCACAAAATTATCCTATTTAGGTTTAGATTTACAGTATTTAATGTGTGTGTGTAAATGTATGTAAATATGTGATGTTGGCAGATTGATCCAAAAATGTCCCTTTTGGCAGCTGATTAAATGTATACTATGTACATTATATATTACAAAGCAGGAAGAGATCATGCTCCTGCATGTATTCCTGTAAACCTGTCTGTCCTGTTCACTTGCAGATGACACACAGTTCATATCTGTGCAGTTCTGCTTTACAGCAAGTCATCTGACGCGTGGCTATTACAGCATCAGAGACTGAGCATGATGTGAAAATAAAAGTACAGATAAAGGTCAGATGTCTAAGCGGCTACTGACATTATTACAGCAAGGGATCCAGTGGTTTGAAGAAAGATATTTCCTAAATAAGTTTAATATGGTGGATTTGAGTTTGTTATACAAAAAACCCACTATAGCACTACAATAATAATAATCTTTTCACAGTTCACTAAGCCAACACCGATTTAAAATATGAAATGTTAGAAATATTAAAATATTAACTAGATCCAACACCCATTTAAGTAGTTGGAGACAACCAATGGTATGGATTTTATTAATTTTACCCACCATAAAGACAGCCTATGACAAACATTTTACTCTCTAAAGGCACATGTTTAGATATGTGTATTTGTGTATAAGCTTTTGTTGCCATTTTGAAAAAAAAAATGATGAAATATCCTGTCCAGACTGCAAGCAAGTTCAAACTAAGAAGATACATTTTAAATTCTTGTTTCACAAATCTGAAATACTTAATATTAGAAAAACTGATTGATGAAGGAAAGTAATACTTTGAAGTACATGGCACATAGATAGAAATAAAAGGAATTATAGGTATAGTACATATAGTAGTTTTCTGGAAGGCATACTTACTAAACACACAGGCACAGAGCACCTTGGATAGTTTCACTGTCTCTTATCAGGTAACTCCCCTCTTTGTTTTTCTTACAAAGCAGTTCCTCACATTTTGTCCGGCTTATGGGCCCATGATAAACTGGGGTGTCCATTTCATGCGTTGCGTGCACAGTGACACCACAGTGTGCCTCCACACACGCAACCCACCCTGCTTGTGTGCTGTTCTAAAACTATGTGCTTCTCATCTCACATTCATGTGAGCCTTTCACACAGGAAACACGTGTGTTGGTGTGTGTGTGTGTGTGTGTGTGTGTGTGTGTGTGTGTGTGTGTGTGTGTGTGTGTGTGTGTGTGTGTCCACCCGCCTGTGTGGTGTAAGTGTGGTGACAGACTGGGACCAGGGGGTGGGGTTAGCAATGTCAGAACTACATTTCTGTAAAAGAAGTTTAAAAAAAAACAGCTGACCACAGACAATGTGTTCCATCACAAGATCTGTTGTTTTTTTATATTACATTCTAACTTGACTTACTTGACCCTTACTAGGCCCTTTGCTCCTCTTGGCGAACAACCTCCACTTCACTCTGTGGCTTTTCATTCAAGCTCCCCCCGTTAAGCCCACTCTCAGACGTTTCTGCCTCCATACTTCTTGTCCAGCTGTTCCTGGGGCGATCTCCTTTCCCTTTTTCTTGGGGGTTCCATTTCAGTTTCATTTCATTTCATTTTCAAGGTGATGTTTTCTGAGGGTGTCACCAATCCAATGCCACTTTGTTTTCCGGATTTGTAAACCTATGAGATCTTGGCTTGTTCTTTTCCACAGGTCCACATTGTTCACTTTGTCTTTCCACCAGATGTTTAGTATCTTTCTGAGGCAGGTGTTGTTGAATGTCTGCAACTCTGTGTGTTTTGTTGTTCTGCATGTTTTGGATTCATACAGCATCACCTGTTTCATGGTGGAGTTGAATATGGTGCTTGTTCTTTTCACCAGGTTCACATTGTTCACTTTGTCTTTGCTTTGCTTCGCTCTGCATGTTGCTCCCCTGTGCTGCTACTTTGTCATGGTGGGGTTGCTTGCATGTCTTGGCGACTACGTGAAGGCTATCAGTGGGGGCTCATGCCCTTAGTAGGTGCAACCATGCCAGGCAGGTTTCTAGAATAGAGGCCAGACAAAAAGCAGCAACTGGCCTCTATTGAGTTGGGCGTGGAGTTAACTACCCCAACTAATTATGGAGTTGGGCGTGGAGTTAACTACCCCTTCCTGTAAAAAATGTTCCAGTTAACACTGACGAAACTAAATCACTAAATATTTCGTTCTGGGGAGAATGAAAAGTGTTTTAGAGGACAGAAACAAAACTATCCTACTTGAATCTCATAAGGATGATAAATACAAATAAGAATGTAAAATCACAGACCATTCACACAGATTTTCATCTTATATCTGTTCTTTAATTAATTGATTGATTGATTAATACATTATTTCTGAACAACTTAAATCTTTTATGAATTGACAAACCTTCAAAAATTACATTTTGGCTAACTGAGATGCCAAACTGTCATATCTTCCTGGTTCACTCAGAACAAAAACAACTGTAGGTGTGTAATTAAATGTCAACTTGGTTAGTCATGAGGTTTCTGCTACGACTTTCACGCTAATGTTGTGATGGAAATATGACGTCATCATCACACACACAAGCACACAAGTCTCTAACGTATTAATTAATAGGTGACAATTTAAATGCACCAGAATGTATAGTTCTTTCAACTTTTTGTAGCCTACAGTTTAACACGCAAAATCTGGTTTTGAGATTGAGAAGGGGTACATTTTTCGTGCCCGTGCATGTTGCCAAATACGGGCCATGAGCGGTACATGCTAAAATATACTGACTTTCTGATTTAGTCATGGATAAATGAACATTCCTCACATGCTTGGGCCTATTTCCAGTCAGTTGCAAACCGATGAGCGATTTCTGACGTCAGTCCGCTTGTCCACCTGTCTGTTCTCTTGTAGTTAGGTTAGTGAGAGGGTGGGGATAATCTGAAGAGGCCACGACCCAGAGTTTGTAATTTATGCGAGGGATGGAGGAGAGGGCGTGGTACTTTGGATTAAGCAGATTACCTCATTAGCGCATGTCTGAGTAGACTACGACAGGACATTTGGTTTGTGGTACGTTTAGAATCGTTAGAGGTGCGGACCTAGATATTCCTGTGTAAGGCTACAACATTTTCAAGATGATTTCGAGACGGGTGAGCCTCTCTGGAGTTGCGTGGATATTGGTGTTGCATGACGTGGATGGGGTTTTGGACAGGGTCTGGTACTGAGTGACATGGTCTGGCGTTCAAGGTCTCAAATCGGCCAACATGAAAACCAGACCCACTGGCAATTGCTGCAATGCCGACTGGATGGGGTCACTCGCCCCTAAACTCACCACGATGCCTTTGAAGCATTTGGCTGTGCCAGGTAGGCCTGCTCAATTCCTGCGATTCCTCAATTATGTTATCATGATTTGTTAAAAAGTGAAAACTTAAGTTAGTTCATTTCGAGTACCCTGTAGAGCAATAATGCTTTGCTTAGGTCCGTTTTCTTTTAGCTAAGGCCACTTCACAGCACTTCATCAAGGATCTGTTTTCTAATTTCGTAAACCAAATGTTTACAATTTGTACACCAAATATACTTATACAGTATATAATAACACGCATAATCTGAGCTCTAAAACTGTATTTGAAGCGGTCATTTGTTTGGGCTTATGCACGGTGCTTTTATAGGCTAAATGTGATTTACACATTAATAAAATACCGTAGAATAAAGCATTATTTGAATTCATTCTCTTATTTGTATTTAACATGGTTTCATGTATTTAATATTAATATTAACATGTATTTAATATGGTTTCAGTTTTATGTTGCATTGTCAAGACATTCATTAGCCTAATTGTTCTTTTAATTATAATTATGAAATAATAGGCCTGTCAGTGAACGCTGACCCAGCAAATGCTTTTTTCAGGTTCTCATGACTCCTTCAGTTTCTGGGTGGATGAGAAGGCTCCGGTTGGACCTGACCAGAAAGCCGTAGTGAAACACCTGGCTGCCGTGTTCCGTTTACTGGCGAAAAAGGTGATGAAGAAGTGGTCAATGACCCAAAACCTCACATTCAAGGAACAGCTAGAGGGTGGAATCCGGTACTTCGACCTCCGTGTATCCTCCAAGCCGGGCGAACCGGGTCACGAGATCTACTTCATTCATGGGCTGTTCGGACACAAGGTGCGCGACGGCCTCAACGACATCAACAACTTCTTGAACGCTCACCGTAGGGAGGTGGTATTTCTGGACTTTAACCATCACTATGCCATGAATGAGGAGCATCATCGCTATCTCATACGTATGCTGCAGGATGTGTTCGGTTCAAAACTGTGCAAGATGTGTGTGGTGGAGGAGATATCTCTCAGCTACCTGTGGGAGCAAAAGTATCAGGTGGGTTTACTTATGGGTTTATTTATTAAGATTCACAAAATATAATCCGATTTGCGTGTAGGGGCATGGGTCTACCCAAACAGACATTTGGCCATAGTTCAGATTCAAAACATGATGGCATGGACAACCAGCTGATAAATCAATGCAGAAAAAACTAGACAGAAAATACGTCATTGGAAAAATGGTAGTCATATAATACCAGATTGTTTCCATTTACTTTCACAGTGCATGCAGAGCTGTGATGTGCAAATAGTGCACCTTCAAAACTGTGCAGAAGCACATGCGATGTGATGGGTTATTTTCAGCTAATCAGTGATGCTGAGGAGTGTAACAGCCTTATAGAAAGACGTTTAGGAGATTACAAAGAATCAGGCGGTCTCTACTCTCCGTCACAAATGAAGTGTACTACAAGGGGCTGGCTTACCAGGCTACCACGCCCCCCCCCCCCCCCTTAAAAAAACCTCAAGGACCACCGAACCCCCCCCCCCCCCCCCCCACCCCCCCCCCCACCCCCCGCCCCAATCTGAGGCTAACAGGCCTAATACATTTAAAAACACTTTGCATAGCATAGGAAGCATAAGAAACATGAAAAAAAAAATTTTTTAACACATCTGCTCGTAGTTAGGGATTTTATGCGGCCCACCAGTGGCTACAGAAAAACATTTGCTGCCTGTGCGCAAGCGTGTGTGTGTTCCTTTTTCTGAATGTGGTTTCTGCATTTCCTGTTTTCTTACCCGTCAACACTTTTAGTGATGGTTGAAAACAGGTCGACGCCACTTGTTGACTAATCTTATGTTCAGTTAGTCAGAGTGTAGCACACCTTGTTAGACATATGCAACATCATTACTTACTGGCAACCTTAGGAAGTGGTGTGTAGTAGCTAACAGTACAGTCCCCTTGGTGGTGTTTGTTTCATAATCTGCATTTTGACATAATGTCAGATATTTTATTCTTGTGACATCAGCATGTTTGTGGTAGGTCATATGTATATGTATCTGAATTTGGTATAATTTCTGCAGTTTTGCTGTTTTCTTTGTGTGGAACATATTTACAAACTACAACTGTCTTCTGAGAGATTTTGAAGTTGACAGCACAAACTCCTGTTATGTAGCAAATATGGTTTGCATATCATTGCCCGTACATGAATTACAATGTATAGTGTACATAAATATACTATCGGATGGGTGGTTAGAGACATTTCGATGCAAAATCATTTAAAAAAATGTTTTAAGTTTACTTACTCAAACCAAAAGTTTATGAGCACTGAATTGATGTAAGTGTAATTACAGGGAAGTGGCTGATAATAGGCGATGTGCCTGTGTAATGGGATCTCTTCCACTAACATGCTTTATTTGGTTCCTCCAACTTCTGTTAGGTTCTGGTGTTCTACCACCATCCATCTGCCGCAAGATGCCCGCTCATGTGGCCTGGGCACAAGATCCCGGCGCCCTGGGCCAACACCACTGACACTACCAAGCTCATCCAGTTCCTAGAGACAACACTGGAGGAGCGGGCCAAGTATGGCGCCTTCCACGTTTCCCAGGCCATCCTCACACCACAGGTCCAGACCATCGTCCAAGGCCTTGTCAGAGGACTACGTAATCACCTGGTGGAAAGGTGAACAACCACTGACTTAACACTTGAAAGCATGCATGAGTATGCAGTAGACAGGTGGATAATATGATGGAATATGAATTCAAAACAAGTTGTTTTTTTAATACATGAGTGACAAATCCCTCAAATTTGTCTTGCCTTCATGTTTTCCATCACCAGAAATCAACCAGAAGGGGGCAACATAGTATAAATTCTACATTTAGCTCTATATGAGCCAACTTACCCTTTCACCACAAACATGATCAAAAGAATGGGGGATTACGAAAGTGAGGGACAGAAAAAAAGTTTACATGGGAGAGCCCAGTACTATCCCCCTTCATCTCCCTCCTCAGAGGCTTTAGTTGTGGCATCTTGGTGCCCCTCATGTGGTAAGGATTAGGCCTGATCCTGTGTAGCCTGGTGGCTCTTTTATCTTCAGCATCAGAGAGTAAATGAAGAGAGAGAGAGTGGATGGCCGTCACCAGCCCAAGTAGAGGCAAAGCACAGGCAGACCAAAAGAAAGTATAATTGCAGAGCTTCGGTTTAGTGGTTCGTTAGTGGAAATTAAGCGTACACAGGATGTACCAGGCCTCCTTAGACAGTGGCTGCCGATGGTGGCTAAAAGTGATCCACCCGATCGTGTTAGGCTATCAAATACTGAGAGCTGCCTAGGAGGAAATGGCTTAATTGTGACCCTGTGTGGAAGCAGGGTTGTTTGTTATTTCAAGGCAAATATGTAGCTGAGGCGTGTCATTTCCTGGTTTTGTCCAAATGGTCACAGACCATGAGTTATAAATGATGACCCATGCCTCTGTATCAATGGATAGCAGGCCTGCCTGTTGGTCAAGATCAATTTCACAATGTATATACCATTACGTACAGTTAATACAGGTGACCATTTTTGCCTGTTCTCTGTGCATCTTCAGGCCTCATATCCATATTAGAGATAAATTAAAAAAGAATCAGTTAGTGTGTATGGCCATGAAGCTATAAGCCATGGTTACATTATGAAACCACCATATGAAGTATGCAGTACTGTATACAAATGGACCTTCAGTATGATACATTTATTGTGATAACAGAAGCTAATGCCTAATCCCTTTAGTTGATGCAAAAAAAAAAGAAAATGCTGAAGCATATTGCCTTTCATGGGAAGTGCAGCAGGCCTGTGTTCTGTATGCTAAGTGTGCTTGCTAAAGCATGTAATGAATGTGGGAGAAAGGTGAGGGTTTGTCCAGTGATCACATAATCCTCTACGCTACAGTCTGTCCTATCACTGTCCTATCTTGTTAACTACCTCTGTCTTCACTGTGTCACACCAATATCCATGCTTACCTAAAAGTATCTCTCCAACACCCATGCTTAGCTGAAAGTATCTCTGCAATATCCTTGCATACCTTACAATACACTAGTTTTCATGCTTACCACAGTTGAGAGTTGACCCAATCTTTCTTTGCACATTCAGGAATCTGCCAACCATAATGACCTGGGTGCTTAATTGTTATCCACCAGTGTCTCTCTCTCTCTCTCTCTCTCTCTCTCTCTCTCTCTCTCTGTCTATGTGTCTATGTGTGTGTGTGTGTGTGTGTGTGTGTATGTTTGTGTGGTTGTGTGTGTTCATGTGTGGTTGTGTGTTTGTCTGTCTGCCTGTACTGTATGTGTGTTTGTGTAAGTGTCTGTGTGTCTGTGTGTCTGTCTGCCTGTATGTGTGTGTGTGTGTGTGTGTGTGTGTGTGTGTGTGTGTGTGTGTGTGTGTGTGTGTGTGTTTGTGTGTAAGTGTAAAGGCTCTCTTCCCTTGAGCAAGCTGAACTAAGAAAGCCCAGAAAATGTCAGGGCAATTTATTTTTCTTGTTTATTTGCCAGGTGGTACAAAACAGAATTCCAGGCCAAAGGTAACATGCACAGATATGTGTCTCTTTATCTTAATTGTGCAAGAACAGGGCTGCACCATGTCATTAAGATGTGCTATGAGGTGCTGTATATCTATCAGCTCAGTCGGAGAGAGCGCCACTAAAAAGAAAGACTGTAGTGGGATTCACAGTGCTGAAACACACCCATACGCGTGCACACACACACACAGAAGAGAAGACCTGAAAGCTATCCGACTCCAGCTACTTGCTATTCGGTAACCACATGGAAGAACATGGCATTTCCTATGCACCACAGTCTTTACATGGTGTTTGGCTTTGACAAAGCGCCGTAGCACTTTTGAAATATCACCAATGTATGTCTTAAACATCCTACTACATTTGTTGGAAATATCTCCAAATAACTGTCAACACAAGCATGTGGTATCGGGTTACCACAACATATCCAAATTAGTTGTAATCAAAGAGTAGCTAGCAGTGATATTTCCAAAGGAAGACTGCCAGTTTGCACTGATTACAGGAAGGCCTACAGGGAGTCATATTTCTTGGCCCAGACTCCAAACACTGCGAATGAGGAGTGATTCACACAGGTTTCAGGAATCATGTATCGGCGTCATTCAAGGTAAGGTGCAGATATAAAGCTTAAGGGTTTTTTTTTTCCTAATTTAATCTCAGTGGGAATTGCTCAATAGCTGTGGAGGTTGAAGAAAGGTTTGAATATTGGACAGGCACTGGCTTCAACTAGTTGCTCATGTTAAGGCGGTCAGAAGCTGCTGCCCAATTTTTTATTGTTGCCTGATGTTGAAAATTGTGAAGCAATGACAAGTGTTACCAACCCAATGACTTTAAAGTCTTAGTTTCATTTAGACAGACTTTTATTACACTGCAAATTAGATAGCCTTCATAACAATCTGAAGTGCTGGACGAGTTTAAGAGGTCACATTGATATTAATACATTATTCAAACATAAACAGAGCTATTGTTTCAGTTGGAGAAATGACTATGCTGGCAATTGAATCCAAGGACTTGACAAAAACCACCAGCCTCTCCAGCTGTGGTACACCATGCTCAGCAATAATGGCGGATCTTTATGTGTTTTTCATGAGCAGCGGAGCTACACTTTGAGCTACACCGAGTCTAATGATACTCAGGGCACCACAGGCAAACAGAATGTGCAGTGTTCAGCAACTTCAGTGACCATCATGTAAGGCAGCAGCATTTTCCTTACACCCATAACCTATTGGAATGATCAAAGATTTCACATTTACTGTAGCTTCAGCACGCTGTTTTATTTCATCTTACAAGTTTTTCCCCGGCCTTCCTGTGAAGATTGGCGGTAGATATATGCTTTAGGCAAGGGTTTCATGAACTTGAAAAGTTACTGGCTCCTGTTTTTTTATCCCTGACCTCGCTCATTGGCCATCACATTTCTCACATTTCTCACTGACCTGTCCAGATGAAAGCAGTCCAAATGAAAGCGATTCGTCATATGAGATGTGGCAAGTGATTACTTCAGTGCTCATTTATCTATTGTCCTTTCAAGGTGTTTTTTTGTTGGCCCTGCCATTAGGTAATATGGAGGTACATGTCCTGACAGCAAACCCAGTTCCTCCTCTCATGGGTAAAATTTGTTATGGGAGAGGCAGAGTCTTTCTAAATGCAAATTCAGATGCTCCAATAAATACTTAAATGAGATAAAATCAGAACAGAATACCAATATTCAGCAAGAAAAGTCCCAGTATCAGGAAAACACAAACACAAAAAAACTGTAACATAACAAAAGTTTATATTATCCAACCAAATATGGTTGTATGATCATGTGGTTTTTTTTTTACAATCATTTCCACGCTTGTCTCAATACAGTGTCCACATTTTCAGAGCTTTTCACACAGTGTGCTGCACAAAAAGACACCTAAACACAAGAGAACACAAATGCCAAATGCACATCAACCTTCCAAACATACCATAACTATAGCAGATGTATCATCCTTTATGTTTTACATTGTATGATGTCTTCTTACAAAATAAAAGAACACGAAAAAGAAGACACCTCTTACAATATCTACAGTCCATATTGTATATAACAAACATTACAAGAAATAAAAACTGTCTTTGCAGTTATAGCAACAGCTCTTTCTCCAGTTTACTTTTTGTACTATAGTATAGTATTTTTTAACTCGAGTAAGTGGAACAACAACATATGAGGCTAAATAACTGTATTATCTATCTAAACCCTACAATCAGAGTAATGGTTCAAGGATACCAGGAATAACTGCATCAAAACAAAAAAAATTTATATGTTGATTTGTCTTTCACAATACCATAGATACAGCATAAATGTAGCATGGGTATTAGTTGTGCAGTTTCCCTGTAATCATTGCCTGGGGTCATTTCTTGGTCAGTGGAGATGACTTTACAGTAACTGGCCTGGCCAACAATATTTGCAACATCCCAAAGCATTTGCCAGGGTTACCTCTGGACCAGTGAAGAATGGCTTTACTAATAAAAACCTGGCTTGATTAACCACATTAGCAAAATACCCTACCTTTCGTTTAAAACAATATTACAGTAATACATTTTTGTCAGTTTTTATCTTTGGGTGCCCATTATTACATCACTTAAAATATATCATTGTATGGCCTTTCATTTTTGTTGGTTGTAGGTCTTAGCAAACTGCTAAAAACTGATAAACCATAGACCCATTCTTCAGCAGCAGTCAACCAAATACCATAGCCCAGCTCAGCGAGGCTTGCCTGCAGGCACAGTCTTTACAGGGCTCCTCTGTTATCCATTTGTTTCGTTTCAATTCACCATTTTTCAGTGACAAAACCTGTAATCCATCATTTGTCCTGCCCAAACTATTGCCTTAGACCTCAGTGTAACTGTGAATCCTGAAAGAGTCTTGTGTTTGAGTGATGAATCCATGCTGGGAGTGCCAACACTGGGCTTATTTGGTTCAGCTCAACTTTGATGGAGGTGCTGATGGAGTAGACTAGGAAATAGATTTGGAGCCAGCTTGTATCTGGAGAATCCATTTGTTTCACATGACAACTTAGGCAGTGTATCCATCCACTTAGCAGAACAGCGGACAGTTCACTCTAGAGCCAGGGAATAGACACATGAAGAGGGTCAGTTTGGAGGATACAGTGTGTGTGTGTGTGTGTGTGTGTGTGTGTGTGTGTGTGTGTGTGTGAGTGTGTGAGTGTGTGTGTGTTGTAATTAACTTTTGATGCCAGTTCACTTGATCTTACTGTGAGATAAGAAATGTTCATAATGTATATTTGATCCTTGGGTGGTCTTAATTCCTTTGGATTATAGAACGATTCATATGTTGAAACCCTCGTCATATGAACCCTCAAGATTTTTCAGTCAGTATAGTAAATCCTGATGAGGGTTTTCTTGAGTCAACTAACTAACTATTGGTCACTGGTGGAAACAGCCCTTCATACAGTACAGAGCAACAGAAGCCACAATGTCTGTAGAACCCAAACTAACATAAATCTTTTCTTTGGAGCTAGGTATTGCCCTCAAGACTTTCTGTCACCTCCTCCTCTTCAAAAGTATTTTTTCCCTGCTAACTTTGACAGTTGTTATATCACCTTGTGTTTGGTGGAATAACTTTTTACGTGACAGTCTTTTTTTTTACCATTTTTTGAAGAAGAATTTGCACTTTTTACACATTCTGTATTTGTCAATGCAAGCACCTCAGGTTCCAGAATTTTCCGTTATATATCCTGATGATTGATGACCTACAGGAGGTGCTCGGAGCTTTACAAACTGCAGGAAAAATGAAAAAAAAAAAAAAATGAAAAAGAAAAGACAGGAAGAAAAGATAGAAGTTAAAAAGAAATAAGTGAAAGCAGAGATGACAATGGAGTTAATAGACAAAACCTTTTTTGTGTTTTGTGTTAGCCTGCATGTGGCTGACTCTAGGGATGAGTGAATTTCACTGTATGAACCCCTCAAAACCCTCTCACTGAGACTGCCCCCCACCCCAGACACACACACACACACACACACACACATCTCCCCAAGGAGGTGCATGGGCTTCCTTGTAAGTCCACTATCAGATGGTCATGGCCATCTGGCCCCAGCCTGTGTCCACTTCTGCATCCCCAGATTTCGCTCTTTTCGTCTAAGCATTTTGATGTGCTCTGAACACACATGTGCATGCTCACATACAGACACACACACACGCACACACACACACATGTGCGCGCACACATGCACACACTCACACAATTACACACTATTATACACACACATGCACTCACACACGCACACACACACACACACACACACACACACACACACACACACACACACACACACACACACACACGCTCGCACCCACATACACGTGCACACATGCGCACGCACACACACACACACACACACAAGAATAGCTCTCGGAGGCTAAAGCAGAGCAGGTTGATGACTATCAGCTGACCAAACATGTCTCCACATTCAGTCATTTGGCTGTCTCCTCGACACACTCGCCAGTGGCTGTGAGCGTGCGGCCATTCCTTCATCTCTTCACGACGTGACGATGACCTTGTGCTGTCGCGTGACAGTGTGTTATATAACCCTGCCGCATTTGCACAGGGGTCAGGAGTTGGGCTACTCTCATTCAAAACAGGTGGACAGAACCCACTGCAGCCTTCCTCTTCCCACAAGCACAGTGAGGTTCTGAGCAAGTGCAGGCAGACGCACTCGTACTCGTAGCTCTGATGGTGCTGGATGCACTCCCAGGCCATGTGATGGAGGCTGGAATGAAGTATAGCGCCTGAACGTGGACAGCATCTGCATAAACATAGAGACAGGCTCACTCAGACATGGACTTTCCCTCTCTCTGTCTTTTTTTCTTTCTCTCTGTCTGTCTGTCTATTTCTCTCTCTCTCCTCTCTCTCTCTGTCTTTCTGCCCCTGTTTTTCATTCCATCTATTTTGGGGTAGTGCCAAGACACGCACACACACACACACACACACACACACACACACACACACACTGAGCTGTGTCCAGCTGTACACTGGAGGCATAATAAGAATGATCTGCTGTCACTCTTGGTGACCCTGAGTCACACAAGGTTGTTCTGTAGACCTGTTTGTTTGACAAGAGGGGAGAGGTGTTAGTGAGGGTGATGCATGGTATTGGAAATTGCATGCAAAATGTGCAAATGGGTGCAAGTAGGAAGTCTGTCTCTTTCTTACTCTCTCTCTCTCTCTCTCTCTCTCTCTCTCTCTCTCTCTCTCTCTCTCTCTCTCTCTCTGTGACTGAGTGTGTGTGTTTGTGCAGATGTATAAAGAGTTATATAGTATTTGATTAGTAGCAGGTGAGGCTATTGAAATCTGTGTAACATCAAAGGCGCTCCCAGGTTGCTTAAATCAACCTGATGGATATACAGTTTACATACCCTGAACTGTACACCCAGCAAATCTTTGGTTACCTCACCATAAATTGATGACTCATTCTGTTGCAGGAAAGAATAAAGACTTTTGGGAAGACAACCCATTTCCCCTGTATAGGTAGTCCCCTTTGAACAAGTAAACCATTGATCTAGTTGAAGTATGTGTTATTATGTTAGGATTTTCTGCAATTTTAAGTTATGTAGTACCTTGAATAATGATGGCAGGCACAGTGGTGCTATGCTTCAATAGCCACTAGACAAAATTAAGGTTATGGGTTGTCATTAATCATTTAGACAGCATAGCCACTGGGTTCCAAGCTACTGTTTAAGCTATAGAAACACTGACAATTCTAGGGTGTGGATTTATAACAAATTAATGACAAAAAAACATCCTATAGCTATAAATGGCATAAGGGCTTAAAAATGTATTTATTAGCTTCATTAGAAGAAAAAAGTAACTAGGCAAGGCCAGTTTGGCCAGTTAAATTAATTTATATAGCACAACACATGCTCATTAGTTATGTAAGGTTATTGACAGATTAGCAGATAAGGGAAGGCATAAAAACAGAGAATTTTCAAAAAGTTAATTTAAAATTGTGCACACTGTTAATTCAAAGAAATTAGCATTTTTTTAAAGAACACAAACAATTGAAAAGGGCACAGAAACAATGAAAAATTCAAGAGACCATGATATCAGCTGAAAGAACACACGTATAATGCCTCTGAGAAAGCTTGGAGTGTTACTCCACATGTACAACTGACTTCTGTTCCAACAGTTCTGGTAACAGGAATTTGGGTTCAGAGTTGAGTTACTGAGATTGGTCACAGGTGTTTATTGCTGAAACATACCTAAGAGGTGTTTTTGTTTTAGCCCATTGGATGATTTACAAACAGAGAAAGCACAGGTAATTTAAAGTCAATTCTGTGGTTAACTGGTAGCCAGTGTAAGGACTTGACTGTCTCAGTAATGTAAGCAATTCTTTTAATTTTTGTAGGAACTCCTAACAGCTGTATTTTGTGCAAACTGAAGCTGTTTGCTGGTTCTTCTAGGATGGCCTGCTGGATCTATGTACCATTCCAGTGGTCACTCGACCCTGACAAAAGGAAACCATGAATCAATGTCTGTAATGTTTTGACAGCAAGTCACAACTTGGTTTGTTTTTTTAATGCCAAAAATTAAATCACAGTCAGTAAACACATCATTCCTTTAAGTGTCCTTTGCTTTAAGCCATGTTTTGCTGTCATACACTGCAGAGAACACTATCACTGTTGTCAGAACAAAGTGGCAACGTGTATGTATTTGTTATCATTTAAAGATCATCAGTAATACACTCCATGAACTGGTACTCGTGTGAAGATGAAGAATGTCAAGGGTTAACTTAATGTAAATAAAAGGGGACATTAAAAGTAGGAGTCCGTCCATACATGCTAACACATTTGCCTTGCTTTGTGCATGTGTTTGTGTTTGTGTGTGTGTGTGTGTGTTTGTGTGTGTGTGCTGATATGTGTGTGTTCATTTCATGTTCATTTAGGTGTGTGTGTGTGTGTGTGTGTGTATGATCCCATGTGTGTGTGTGTCTATATGTGTGTGTGTGTGTGTGTGTGTGTGTGTGTGTGTGTGTGTGTGTGTGTGTGTGTGTGTGTGTGTGTGTGTGTGTGTGTGTGTGTGTGTGTCTCTGTGTGTGTGTGTGTGTGTGTGTACGGCTGTTGTTATTGTTGTCCATTGCAGTGGGAAGGGGTTGGCCTGGCTCTCTTGTTTTGGATAATTGTATGGTGCCTTAGTCTGTGGTCCCCAGCTCTGTCTCCCTGTGGCCCTGGCAAGAGGCATCTACATTTAGTTTTCTTGTCCCTTCCGTCCCATCCTCCCCCTCCACAGCCACCCCCTCCAAACCAACCTTACACTCACACACACACACACACACACACACACACACACACACACACACACACACACACACACACACACACACACACACACACACACACACACACACCCCGTGTCACCACAGGTAAAGTCATGGAACAGAGGGGTGAAAGTGCGGGTGAGGAGTAATGTGGGCAGTGTGTGTGTGTGAGGGTGTGTGTGTGTGTGTCCACATAGAGTCCACACAAATCCTTTTTGGGCACGTCTGAATGTGTTACATTCAGAGTCAAAAAGTTTGGTACAAAACAAGAGTTGTATAATGGTTGTATTCACAGCATGTCAGAAGCGAGCCAGAGCGTTCTGTATTTTCCTTTTTTTCAAGACAAACATTGAAAAGAGAGGAATGGATTCACATGTGATACAAAGTTGTGTTTATGCGCTATTGGGGCACATATTCCCACAGTTAGAAAGTTAGTGAAATTAGCAGATTTAGAATCAAACCAAAGTAGTTGGTTTTAGAATAAAATACCCTTTTAGGGAAACAGATGATCCACATAGCAACAACTTCACAGCAAGTCACCTGGTAGCTTGACTGAAACACAATGCGTGTCTTCACCCGCATGTCAATCTGCCGTGGAAAATGCACTGACCTAATACAGATGGTTACTCAGTTAGAGCTCAGTGCCATTATTACGAGGAAAGGAATCCATCGCAGAGAATATGACTTGATGGGCTGCATGCATATTTAAATGCATTAATCCGACAAAGCCAATTGGGCACAGGTAAGGCACCAGAGTCAAAATAAAGAAGTTTAGAGGTCATTTTCTTCACACTGATAAAGTCAAATGTAGCCAGACCTGTGAACTGCAGGCATCATTAGGTTTGCTTCTAGTCTTAGAAGTTGGGTTGGGTGGGAGTGTCTATGTTCTTATGGCTGTAGGATTTGTTTTAATTTTTTACTGTGTTCTTTATCAATAGCAGCAGCAGTAGCTGTTATGCAGTGGTTAGCATTGGGCTGGTGGTGGCAGCTGTATCCAGCAGCAACAGGAGCTAAAGCAGATTTAGTCAGCCAAGACCACACATTCTACCATGTCATTTGCATAAATACAGCTCATAAACCTATTACGAGAGCTTCCTGACTGAAATAGTGCCAAAACATAAAGCTATCAAGCACATTATTGTTCACGGTAATGCAAATGAGGTTTACAGAGAGCAGGATTGGCAAGTGTTGGCATGTGTATTTATTTATTTTTATGTTTTAAATTGTGCCATAAAGAAGTTAAGCTTGCAAACTTTATCAGTGGATCACTGTCAGCACATGTCTCCAGCTATTAAGAACCTCCACACTTGGCTTGGAAAGAATATGTTTTCTTTACTGTGTTGAAATGTATAAACAATTTCAACCTATTCTTGAGTCACAGACTATACTTCAGACCACATACCTGAACAACAATGATCTTTTTTCTTCCTCAATCACCTAACGGCCACAGACCTCTCTGATAAGCACTTGTCAGCTGCACGGCGTGAACAAGAGTTGAAGGCCACCTCCAACCACCTTCTGTCTAACCATCTCCACTGGAATGTTGTGAGAGCATGGCTACAAGGGCATTGTAGCAAATGCAAAGCCAGCCATCTGCTCCAAATATCGTTTTCACACAGCAAAATTCATCCTCACCTCCCAAGGCAGAGTACAAGCTAACCTACTTCGGCACGTCTACGCTGAGGGATACATATCGTATTATCTTCCCCAAATGTCCCCCCAAAGTATTATGCGGTTCCTGTCCATGGACAGACTCTTTTTCAACCCAAACTTCATCTTAAGTTGGATCACACAAAAGGTGCTACTACTGACATTTAGTCTTTTGAAACTCACTTTTCTGAGTGCTGCCAGAAGAGGGGCAGTAGCCTCTGTACTCACTCAAACAGTCGTCATTTGCTGGCGTTGCCAGCTGAATAACTGTGTGTTCTCATGTAGTGTTCTTCCAAAGACAACATTGAAATGATCTTATTTAGGAAAAACCAGGAGAGCCCTAGGCTCTGGCCTAAAAACACTCAACTAAACGCAAAATGACTTAAAGTGATCATCACTGTTAGAACATTTTTTGATTGTGTTTTTGATTGGTTATGATCTCAGCAACAACCATGGGAAAGCAATAATTAAATCAGCATTTTACCACATCAAAAACAGCCAGATTTGGAGGCCTGATGTCTAAGCCTTATCTCTGTCTGACTTATGCATGCTGTTTTCCCATCAGTCTGATAGTTCAGTGGTCACTGTGCAGACCTTATGAAATCATGTGTACAAAATGCTGCTGCTGCTAGAGTTCTCACAAAAACTAAAAGAACAAATGAAATTTAATTTTAAAACATTCTGCTTGTTGAGGTAATTAGTAAATGACTTCTCATAGTTCGTGATGAGGCTGATAATATGTATGTGTTGGGAGGGGTATTGGTGATCCATCATGTGTAGTATTGTTGGATTATTTAATGTCTGTGCAGTAAATGTGGTATGTCAGTGGTTTTTATACTTATCTTTTACCTGGTAAATGGTACTACAGATGAAAAATAGCCTAAGGCAATATCTGGCGCGATGCATCACGTGTTTGGCATTTATATTTTAATTGCACAAATGCTAATGATTAAATAAACTGAAACAGTTTTGCTTATTAATCACTAAACTTGGCAGGGTCAAATACCTTTCAGATAGCCTATGTTTCAGGAAATATCAGACCATATCAGAGACCATCTGATGATATTGTGTACTGTCAGAACTTAACAGTAACTGCACAGTAACTGATATTAAAGATGCTGTAACTGCAAATGATTTTAAATACATGTAAAATTCAACTGTTCTCAGTAGCTTTTTGTTAACTGACGAAATACTCTACTCTTTTCTTATGTTTGCTTGGCTAACCTTTAGCTGATTTTATATATCGTGTTATTTTAACTTTATCGCTTTTTAATGTTTTTGCTTTTAAATCTGATCACTTATAAAGCACTTTGAATTCTCAATGTGTACAGTATGTGTATGTATTGCCTTTTGCCAAATGACTTTCAAAAATTCATTAGGAATGACTCCACGGTTCACCATTGTAATAACTGTTGAAAGTATAATGTCTGTGAGCTTATGTTAGTCATAATAGCTGTGTTCAGGCTTTACACATCAGTCAGGCTTCCACAGACAAGAATTAAGCTCAGTAATGCACCCCAGCTGTCTTACAACTTCAGATCTCTATTCACATTCATATTGGCATTAGATTCAAATCCCATTTAAAGACTAGATGCTCATTCGCGCCAATCTCTGACAGGACTCAGTCATTAAGGACTGTGCCAGCGTTGTCAGCAACATAGGCTCCATTGCCAAAATGCTGATCTGGTGAACAGACATCAGTGGTGCGGTCAGGCCTGTGGTCAGGTGTGCTTACCAAACATGCCGGTCGGCATAGTTGTAGTTAATTACACAAGCTGACGCCTTGCAGTCTCCAGGCAGATGTTGAACAGCTGACACGAAACTTATCTTACCAGCACATAGTCTGTGCTCGTCTCTGGTCTTGCAGCAAAAGGAAGTCTGGCCTGCTTCTGATCCAGAGACATCCCCTTCTAGTGTGTAGACCACTAACCAAGAGCACCCTCATCTCTGCCGTGAGCCACCCGTTTGTGTCCCTTGATGACTACTGCAACCGTGACTCATTCTCTCACTTGATGACCGCCTCGTTCCCCTCTCCTCTGCCTCTGCCTCTTCGCTCACCGCCATTCTCTCAGCCGTGCAGCTGGTCTTATGAACCAGCAGTGCTTTGAACATCAGGGAACAAGGGTGGTTTGTTTTCAATTAATAAGTAAAACAGAACGCCCCCCTCCCCCCACACACACACACACACACACACACACACAGACACGCACACACACACACACACACACACACACACACACACACACACAAAAGCAGTCATATGGGAGAGCTTTAAGCCTGTTCCAAATGTTCCTTTGTAAGAGACACAGACTGGCTCTTCCCTATTCACAGTTGTTGTTCTTTTGTCCATGTCTTTTGGAGACGAGGTGTGATTCATCCAGCTCTCTCTCATCTCTCTCTCTCTCTCTCTCTCTCTCTCTCTCTCTCTCACTCCCACTCTCTGCCTCTCTGTCTCGTTTTCTGTCACCCTTTAACCTTTCACTTCTCCCCTCTCTGCATCCCTCTCCGTCTCATCTAGTCTGGATCCAAAGCAAGAGCAGGACTCAGTCTCAGCTGCATTGCTCACAACACATGCTCTACAGTCTGCCAGCTAGCAGCCAGCACCACCTTTGTCACTGGTCCCACCAACAACACTTCAGCAGGAAGTGTGCTCCTTCCAACATAGCTACTGTATGCTGCAATATAAATACCAACCTTTGCTTCCATATGCTGGAGGTATACTTGTTTTTTTTTTGTTTTTTTTTTTTAAATTGTGGAAAGAGGATCAGCTTAATGGCCTGCAACTTTGTTTTCAGAACAGCTCTTGAAAAAATCTGGGCTATTCTAGTACCGTAAAGCCTGTTGTTTTATGTAGCTGCTAAGACCATGTTCTTTATCTTTTCCATTTTGACACGGCCATTGGTTTAGCTTGCTGAAGGTCAGTGGTTTTAAAACTTCACTTTGCCTGGCAGTTTACATTCACTCCCATCAGCTATTCTGTTATGTGGATCCCTCATCCTTTACTTGGACAATCAGGTTCACCAATGAGTGTTCAGTGCGGAGTTGATGTGGAAATTTTCCGAACCACACAAATTTTCCATAGTGCACGAACGACCACACATCCTGGCTACATGACGAAATTTACATCATGCGGAGAATACAGCAACCCTTCGCAGGTCCTTTCCACAGAAGTATACCGCGGCCTTTAGGCGATCCTAGCACTGTGCTGTGCTGTCCTGTCAGTAGGTATAAGCCTAAAGAGCCTTGATGCTCGTCACCCAGGATTCAATGCACGACCTCCTGTGGTCATGATGGATTCTGAATAGATTAATAACAACATGTTGTGCTGTTCTGAGAACATCATGGTGCATACGGCCTAGGTGCTGTGGTTTGAAACACTGCACCAAAAACAGATGTTCTCATGAATAGCATTAACCAAACCAGACATGGAATCTTCACACCAGTGTAATCAGTTTCTTGTGGGGACTTCAGAGCTAAACAAAACAAAACAAAAATGAAAACAAAAACAGGCCTTTCACGTCTGTTACTTCTGAGGGATTTGTTTCGGTCCCAAAAGTATTTTCACCTTCAGATACAGGCATTGAGCATCCACAGGCTTATTTACATTAACTTTGCCAGAGAACCATTTTCACAGTTTCAAGTCAAGGGTTTTGCGTTGATCTCACGCTGAGAGCAAGTTGAAGAACAAAGTGTCCCAGTGCACTGTAGCCAGATATCACTGACAGATCAGTGATGAAGAGTTCATGACAGCAATGCCTTCAAGTGTAAACCATGCTAGGTACAAGAAAAAGTGGGCATAGTCTTTTATTACTTTCACTTGCAAAGGAACACGGTTTCCATTAGTAGGGCCACTGCGCCAAAGCCAACTGTCACTCCAAGGACAGCGGCTAACTGAGCAAAACAGCTCTAAAAAGTGTTGACATAAATCTATGAAAAATAGCCTCAAGACTGAATGCAAAGGCAATACTGACACAAACAACCAAGGCAAGCAAGGCTAACATCGCCAATGTCATTCTTAGATTAAGTATTCTGTGTATTTGTTTACAATATGTCTAGACGCTATTCAATCACTGCAATACCACAATATGCTAATTCTGGCTAATCGGCCATTTACCACAACATTTACTTATCTTGAGCATTCTCGCTTTCCCTCCTACTTCATTCTATTAGCTAGGGCTAAAAAAGCAAATTGTCATCAAAAAGCAACTACTTTTATCCAGAGTGACTTTAACTAACCTATAGATTATCACACATGTTATATATATTTTATACGATATACTTTTATCAGTAGGTTTGTATATCTGGGCCTTTGTATGTAGGTCCTGGATACTGAAGCCATTTTAGTCCCATGTTTACCTCTTGCTTTACTAAATGCTCTACAAGTAAAGCCAAGGCAACACTTACATTGTGCATTGTTGACATTCCCTTACATGTGACAAGATCTGTGCCACCTCAGTCCAAGCGTTAAGAGTCGTGTTTTGGCCCCCCTCTCTAGCAATCTACTATCTTCATCTCTCCTGCTGGTCTCGTCTCCACCCTGTCTCTTCATCCCTAACTCATGCAGACTACATTAGCCATCCTGCTAGCTGAAGCCACGACAGCAGCAATGCCAAGGGCTTTGAGTCAAACCTTCCGGAACATGTGTCTCCCTCCATTTCTGCTGAGGGGTGCCAGAGATACGATGGCACTCAATTGTGGATTAAAAACACATTAAATGCATGTTGGCCTGATTGCCTTTGAAGATAACTGTGCATATACTTGATTTCAACAGTGCTGTCTGTTTTTTTCCCCTCTGTGCCACAGATGGTCATCAGTCTGGCTTCAGCTCTCTCTCTCTCTCTGTCTCTTTCTCTCACTTTCTCTCTCTCTCACTCACTTTCTCTTTTCCTCTTATTTTCTTGTTTTTTCACCAAGTTGCACAGCCTGTGTTATCCAATGTGTAAGACAACACCGCATCATCGCTTCAAGGGACAGTTGTTTTCCCTCTCTATCCCTCTCTGCAGGGTGATTTAGGGCCAAGCATTGGAGCCGTTTCCAAAGCAAAGCTGTCCAAAAACCAGATGCAGCACTGCCCAAACCAATCAGGACTTTAAATCAGTCAAGGAGGTGCGCAGCTACCTGAACACTTGCTCCTTTCCACATGCCCCGAGGGCAGCTTTCCTCACCACTCTAACAGAAACATAAAGCTATGAATAACTCAGACTTGGAGATGTCTCATGGATTCGCAGAGCTAGTAAATGTATCGCAGCAACTTGAAGCTGAAATATAATAATCAGGTTTGACAAAGAACGAATGCTTGTTTATATCAATCAATCAAGCTGTATTTGTAAAGAACCATTCATGCAACATAGCAATACAGTGTGCTATTAGAAAAATAAGAAAAGGAAATAAGGCATAAAACCACATACACAAAATACATGAATACATGACCACAAAACAAGCTTTTAAAACCTGGCAGATACAAGACCTGGCAAAACGGAAAGACCCTGTGTTATACCGTGATAAAACAGAAGGAAGAAATTGGATAAAATAAATAGGCACAAACTGAAAATATACAGATAAAGAATGTTAAAATGAAATGATAAACTGAATTAAGATAAAGATCATTTTGTCATGGATATTCCACGTGCTCAGACAATGCCAGAATAGGTCTCTTCAATGCATATTGTACTCCACTGTGTACTGCCTCCTGATGGATCATGTTTAGAAAGGCGAGGGTTAAAAAGCTGTCGTGCAGCTCTTCTGTAATGCATAGGTCAGCACATTTCAGGCGTTACTATAAAGGTCCATGTACACATTGATCTGTTGCCTGAACATCATTATGCTGCTGGTAATTACTAGTTTTAGTGCCCTGCGGTATGTGGAAACTGCCATAATGCGCCTTGTGTAGTGTCTTTTTATGTTAGTTGTGTTATATGTCATGTCTGATGATGATGATGATATATATGTGTGTGTGTGTGTGTGTGTGTGTGTGTGTGTGTGTGTGTGTGTGTGTGTGTGTGTGTGTGTGTGTGTGTGTGTGTGTGTGTGTGTGTGTGTGTGTGTGTGTGTGTGTGTGTGTGTGTGTGTGTGACAGACAGATAAAGTGGGTCAACTGCACACTGTGTATGTACTGTATGTGCACGTATGCAAGTGTGATAAATGAGTATTCAGTGAATGTTTTCAGTAATGTGTGTGACTGTGTGTATGTGTCTGCCACTGTGTATGTTTGCGTGTCTGTGTCAGACCACGTGTGTGTTTCCCTCTAAGCGAACTAGTAAGACTGTGTCTGCAGCAGCAGACTGACTCATAGCATATCTTATTGTCGTCTATTTCAGGAGACATGACTGCATCAATGCATGTGCATGTGGGCCAACTCAGAGCTTATCTGTGAGGTGAGTGTTCAAGCATAAATCTGTGTGAAAGAAACAGCTTCACTCTGAACTTGTGCCACATGTGTGTGTGTGTGGGTGTGTGTGTGTGTGTGTGTGTGTGTGTAAGACCTTCCTTCCTTCTCTCCATGTACGAATGGCGTGCCTAGACCAGTCGCCTGTGTACTCGAGGCAAAGGAGGGCCAGGGAGCAGGTGTTGCTGGAAAGAGTGACCTGCGGGAGAGAGCTCCCTCTCTCTCCCCGTCTCCCTCTCTCTCCCTCCCTCACTCGCTCCCTCCCTCTGTTATTCCCACTCCAGTCCACACACACATCACACACATCAAATACACACATCAGAAACACAAAGACAACACACACACCCCCACACACCCCCACATCAAACACACACAGACCCCAAGGCTCGTCCTGTCAATCATCCACTCCTCTACTGTATACTCCCACTGTATGATGTTTCTGCTCCTGCTGCTGTGCAATGCCCTCCAGTTTACCTAGCTCACCCCCTGTCTCCAGCCAGGACTATGATGTGTGTGTCTGTGTATGTGTGTGTGCGTGTGTGTGTATGTGAGGGGAGGGGGTTAGTAGGTGCAATAAATCCCATGGAGGGACTCAGGGTCTTTCTCCGAGCTGTTTCTCTCTGGCAGAGTAGGTGGCAGGTGAGTTATGATCTCCCCTCTCCTCTCCTTGGGCCTGTGTTTTGAGGCTGTTTTTCACAGACTTTATATGATTGACAATTCTGGAATTCTTGTTTGTGTTGAGGCTGTGGAAGGTGGGAAAGGGTAACTAGCAAGGCACGTGTTCTGTACTCACACAGTGTAATATCAACAGAGAGGCCAGACAGATACACTCAGTCTTGACTCGACCTGACTTGACTTGACTTGACTTGACCCGTGTAGTGTAACTGTGACAGCTGATTGGTTGTTTTGGTGTAGCTTGTGTAACGAGTTTGTACTGTCTGTTGATCAACGTGGGTGAGGGGCTCTCATAATCCCTATCACTTCTGTCTGTCCATCTGTCATTCTCTGATTAGCCATTGTGACACCTAGCAATGGTTTTCGTCACTCTTTTCAAGTCGTCTTTTGTCTGTTAGGTCACACGCTCATGTTTGGGTCTGTGGATGTTCACTGATCGCTGTGTGTGCTTTTTTTGGCCTATTTTATAGGTTTGTCCTCATACGTAGGTACTGCGTAGGTTTTTTATGCTTGGCAACAGCACTCCATTACATACCTATGTGTTAACGTGTTTGTCAGACTAGCATGTAGTAGTAATATTTGTGAGGTGCATTTTTTTTTGCACGTCAGAGACTGTGCAGACATCAGTGTGTTGCATGTATTAGTGTGTGTGTGTGTGTGTGTGTGTGTGTGTGTGTGTGTGTGTGTGTGTGTGTGTGTGTGTGTCTGTGTCTGTGTGTGAGCTTTCATGTGTGTTTGTGTATGTTTGTATGTGCATCAGAATAATGTCTTCCGTTGTCCAGCAAGGGCAGTGTTTTTTATTAGTGTCACAGGCTGTGTTTTCACTAGTGTGTATTAGATTGTGTGTGCGTGTGTGTGTATCAGAGGTGTGTGTGTGTGTGTGTGTGTGTGTGTGTGTGTGTGTGTGTGTGTGTGTGTGTGTGTGTGTGTGTGTGTGTGTGTGTGTGTGTGTGTGTGTGAATTAGTGTGTAGGGATTAAATATCAGCGCCCCTGAAGGCGCCCACCTTGGGTGCACACATGGTATGACAGCAACCCAGACAGAGTCTAATGTGACCTGACGTGGGTGCACACATTTACTGTATGAACCTGTCAGCCCGCAACACGCCGAATCTCCGCCAGTGTTCGTGAGGGGGCCGTGCAGACTTCTGTCTCCGCAGATGATATAAGTGATCCCTATCCGCTCATCCGATCTGGAGTTTTTTAACCTACTTTCACGCTCATTTGCGATTACAATCTTCATGACCCTGCTCGGCAGTACATAATGAGTCAGAGCAGAGAGAGGATGCCAGCAAAGGGTCCCTGAGCCTCACAAGCTGGTCCCTGACTCACTGCAGCTGTTCGCCTCCAGATTGTCCAAATATAGGTCACGATTGCTCTCTCTCTCTCTCTCTCTTTCTCTTCCTCTTTATTTCTCCCTGTCTCTCTGTCTTTCTCTCTCTTTTTCACCCTCTCTCTTACCCTATCATTTCTCCATTGCTCAGCGCTTAGATGGGAGAGGCCCCCCTGGATCCCGACTCCCACACTATCCTCAGTTGGTCACCCGTGGTAGACTGTTTATGTGCTTGTCTGACCTGGCTTTGTGGAACAAGGAAGGAAAGACTGTTTCCCAGCATAATGCGTAGTCTTCCCCAGAAGGTCCTCATTTGACTGGAGGATGTATGTCATGGAGCGATTGCTCATTTATTTCTCTTCTGTTCTGCTCTCGGTTACATCATCGATCTCCTTCCACTCCAGTTGTCCACTAGTTCCATTACTTACAGACATGGTTCTGCCTTGTCCAGTTTTCTTTTTCGGTCAGAGAGCCGCTGGTCCAGTTCCTCACAGAGAGTCAGTTCCGGACTCTCTTAGTTTCCACATTTTGAAGAAAGTCCTTGTCAAGTTCTCCTAAGACAAACTTTCACACTCCCCTTCGCCTCGACTTTGTAGGTTCTGATTATTTCCAGGTCATTGTAGTCATAAGTGCTAAGTCATAAGGCAGTGCTGGGCAAGTGGTTAAGGTATCAGACCTGTGATCGCAGGATTGCAGGTTCGAATCCTGGGTGGCCAGTAGCTCCATTGAGGTATGCTTAGCACGGTACAGTGGCACTGCTCCCCGGATGCCGTTGTCATGGCTGCCCCCTGCTCACGTGTGTGTGAAGGGTTAAAGGCAGAGGTGAATTTCATTGTGTGTGCTGTGCTGTGTGATCAAAATGACAAAAATGGGACTTATGACGTCTAGTAGTCTTAAAAGCACAACCCTTATGACTTTCCTTCCTCTCTTGTCCAATTCGTGGCTCACCAAGACCAGGCCCAGTTCTCCATTTTGCACAACCCACCACCTCCTCTGCTTTTAATAAGTGCTCCCCACGCACACTTCCTCACGCCTTAGCACAGGGAGCCCTAGGAATTATGTACGCATGAGGAATCGGGCAGGGAGGGTCTCTGTAGCTCGTAGCGTCTGAAGTCTCAGCTCTCGCCACTCCAGCGGTCAAGGCTGCAGTCTTATGCGGTTAGCGGGGATAGGGTTATTTTCACCTGGACGTTAACCGTTTCCTCTGGCTCCGAGCCCTGGCAGAGATAAGGTCAGAAGGTCCCTTAGGAAGGGCCGGCAGCCGGGAGATTTAATGGGCATGGCTGTGGACCAATCAGAAGGGTTGGCGGTCCCCACATGTTTCGGGAGACCTGTCAAGGCCGTAAAGCAGTTTAAATGTGCTGTCTGCACAGCTGGAAAGCCTAGTTATGCAGTGGTACAAGCCAAGACCCTGCAATGTGCTTTTTTCCCCTACTTGACATTTGATTAGTTGCAAATCAGACAAAAAAATACTTGCATTTGGGAAAGTTGTGTATCTCAGTGTTAGCTGTCCAACTCCCCTATAACCCCACCCCCTCCCCACACACACACATTTCAGTGAGTAAGGCTTGGATGCTTTCAGAGGGAGAGGAATTAACTGTTCACTGGGGTTTTGATGCAGATGTGCCACAACTGTTTGGATCTGTTTTGTACAAAACAGTTTCGGAACATTTGAGCTACAACATGTCGTTTGGCCTCATAATACTGTTAATCAACTTGCAAAGATGACTATGCAGTCATAACAGCTCAACACACAGGGAGTTTCTCTTCATTTCTGTCTTTCTGTCTTCCTTCCTGTCTTCTTTCTTTCTTTCTTTCTTTCTTTCTTTCTTTCTTTCTTTCTTTCTTTCTTTCTTTCTTTCTTTCTTTCTTTCTTTCTTTCTTTGTGCATCTTTAACTGTTCTCAGCTCTTGGTTGGGGTAAACACAGAGAGACCTGGAGGGATTAGTGAGAGGGGAGAGGGGGAGAGGGGGAGAGGGGGAGAGGGGGAGACCCTCAGGTAGATGGCAGAAAATTCCTAAAGTGGTCGCCACCCCCACCTCCACCCTCTGCCAAACCACTGGACACCTTTATCAGACTGAGACAGCTGGATGCCCCAATTGGACATCTCAGCTGAACAAGATATATATATACAGAGAGAGAGAGAGAGAGAGAGAGAGAGAGAGAGAGAGAGAGAGAGAGAGAGAGAGAGCAAGAGAAAGACTGAGAGAGAGAAAGAAGGACAGCAAGAGAGGAAGCAGGCAGTGAGAGGATGAGAAAAGGCAAGCAATGGGAGATGTGGAGAGGACAGAGCCTCTAAGGAGTGAAAGATTGCAAGAAAAAGTAAAAACAGAAACAGATCCCCAATGAGAGAGAGAGAGAGAGAGAGAGAGAGAGAGAGAGAAAGAAAATAAAAAAGAAAGACAGTGAGTGAGACAGAGACAGTGACAGACAGAGAGAGAGAGAAAGAGAGAGAAAGAAAAAGAAAGACAGTGAGTGACACAGAGACAGAGAGAGAGAGAGAGAGAGAGAGAATGTGGCCGTAAAGAGAGGTCTAGGGGAAAAGAGAGGATGAAAGAGTGAACAAACAAGGAGGAGTGCAGGTGAGAGATCAGAGGAGGGGAAAGTGAAGAGGCATGTCTACCAGGGAGCAGCCCAAAACGTCTTGGAGTGGGGCAGGGGGCCGTTTTGGTAGAGCTGGTGGGGATGGGGATAGAGGTGGGGGTTCAGAGGTCTGTTCTGTCCCCAGGCTCCTCTTCTGCGAGCCTCACACACACACACACACACACACTCATCCCACAGGGCAGGGCTACCTCCCTCCTTCCTCCCCTCTCTCGTGAGCGCACACAGACATGCACACATGCACACACACACACACACACACACCCCTTTCCCTCCCTCTGCGTCCGACTGTAACGAGAGCCATGCGATGAGAGTAGGATGAGAGAGGAGGCAGCATGAATGAGAGGTAGAGAGCGAGGCAAAGGGAAAGGAAGAATACCGCTGACTCTCTCTCTCTCTCTCTCTCTCTCTCTCTCTTTACCCCTTTTGGATCTTGGAGAAACTTTGCGCCGTGCAAGGTAAGAGAAGACTTTTGACAGTACGTGTGCCTTAGTGTGTGTGTGTGTGTCTGTGTCTGTGTCTGTGCCTGAGCCTATGCCTATGTCTTAAAGTGTGTGTTAAAAGAGCAGACGTGAGCTGAAAATATGTGTGCATGTGCGTGCCGTATGTGTTTATGTGTGCGTGTGTTTTCCATTATGAAAAGACACTCGCAGAGAGAGGCAGGCGAGGGCCAAGTGTTTTGGAAGAGAGGGTGAACGGAGCTGTGAGAGTGAGTGTATATGTGACTGTGTGTGTGTGTGTGACAGAGAGTGACTATGAGGACAGCCTGTGTTGCTTTCTGCTTGTTTTGACTTGAGGTGGTGTGTGTAGCCCCTATCTCTACCTGGGTACGCTGCATGTGGGCTTGGTTGAAGGATGGGGTTGTTGGGAAGTAGTTGGGGGAGTGTAGTGTATATAGAATGCTCTTTTATGTGTCTTATCTTCGAAAGCCCTACAGTTGTTGGCTGGGGTTGTGCATCAGGTGGTGACAGGTTTACCTGAGTGTAATTACAGTGTGGGCGTGCTGTCAGAGGCTGTCAGTGAGCGGAGGTGTTAACTGAGACGTGCATGTACAGTATGAGGGAGAGCTAAGCATATGTGATCTTTCAGTGTGTCTTTATACTCATATGTGTGTGTGTGTGTGTGT
>CM050203.1:28965000-28972500 GCA_027475355.1 Coilia nasus
TTTTCCATTCTTCTGGATGAGTAGATGAAGCACGAGGTTGCCAGATCATTACAAGGATGTTGCCAGATGTGTGGAGTGCAAAGAATTTGGCGTGTGTGACACAGGTTGTGATTTAAGTGTGTGGCAAGGAAAAACTGAGAGGTTGCCAGGTTTGAGAGATCATAAGGAAAGGAAAGAAAGGTTTTTTGCCAGAGTTGACTATACCAGTAGCGAGAGGGGATAACAAGAATGTCAGAGTCCAGGAGTGGAGAGGAGGAGAGAGAAGAAGGGATTGACTGGCAGATAAAAGGGAAGGGGAGAGAGGGATTGTCCAGCTGTTTGACAGCCAGCAGCAGGCTGAGAGAGGGGGAAAGGGGCAAGAAAGAGAGACAGAAAGACAGAAAGAGACAAAGAAAGAAAGAGAGAGGAAGAGAGAGAGAGAGAGAAAGTTCTAGAGTAAAGTGTGAGTGAAATGGGCAGAGTGGGAAACAGAAGAGACTGTTTACAACCTCACAAGGAGGCTTAGTGAAGTTCGCGTCAAAACCAAAAGCACCAGCACAGATTCTTTACCTCATTTTACCTCTCTCCCTCTCTCTCTTTTTTCTCTCTCCCTCTTTCTTTCTGTCTTTCATTCTCACTCCCTCATTCTCTCATCCCTCCACCCCCTCCCTGCTCTCTCTCTCCCTTTCTCTCTCTCTCTCTCTCTCCTAGTGAACGCTCCTCTGCATTCCTTTCTGCACTT
This sequence comes from Coilia nasus, assembly GCA_027475355.1. NCBI lineage: Eukaryota > Metazoa > Chordata > Actinopteri > Clupeiformes > Engraulidae > Coilia > Coilia nasus. Next base: position 28,965,722 of record CM050203.1, read on the forward strand.
CTTTCTCCCTCCCTCCTTCCTTCCCTCCCTCCCTCCTTCCCTCCTCATGGACACACACGTCTCGTTGGACGTCCGCCCAGTGCTACAGGGCCCTGCAGTAAGCTTCTCATTACCCTCCACTGCCTGCCACCTGCCCCTATGCCTCTCTCTCTCCCCCCTCTCTCTCTCTGTCTTTCTGTTTCTCTCTCTCTCTGTCTTTCTGTCTCTCTATCTTTCTGTCTCTCTTTCTTTCAGTCTCTCTCTTTCTCTCTCTGGGTCTTTCTGTCACTCTCTCTCTCTCTCTCTGTCTCTCTCTCTCTCTCCCTTTCTCTGGGTTTTTCTCTCCCTCTGTCTTTCCGTCTCTCTCTCCCTCTCTCTGGGTCTTTCTGTCACTCTCTTTCTCTCTCTCTCTCTCTGTTTCTCTCCCTCTCTCTGGGTCTTTCTCTCCCTCTGTCTTTCCGTCTCTCTCTCCCTCTCTCTGCATCTTTTGGTCACTGTCTTTCTTTCTCTCTCTCTCTCTCTCTCTCTCTCTCTCCATCTCTCTGTCTCTCTCCCTCTCTCTGGGTCTTTCTCTCCCTCTGTCTTTCCGTCTCTCTCTCCCTCTCTCTGGGTCTTTCTGTCACTCTCTTTCTCTCTCTCTCTGTTTCTCTCCCTCTCTCTGGGTCTTTCTTTCTCTCTCTCTCTCTCCATCTCTCTCTGTCTCTCTCCCTCTCTCTGGGTCTTTTGGTTACTGTCTTTCTTTCTCTCTCTCTCTCCATCTCTCTCCTTTTCTCTCAGCTTCTCTGTCTGTTTGTGTTTTGCCTTTTGTTTTGAGCTGTCTCTCTCCTGCTTTTTTCTCATCATTCAATTCCCTCTCCCCCGTCAGCCCCCGTTGGGGTTTGGCCAGGCCTGGTGTCCCACTCTCAGGCTGGAGATTGTTTGGCACAAGAGCTCTTAAGCTATATAAAGGCAGCAGTGGCATGCACATACCTGCAGATGCCAGGGAGAGGCAGGGGGCACACATTGCCAATGCAGGTAGATGTAGATGTTGGCAACTAGGACCACACACAAACAAGAGAACACACAGACACACACACACACACACAGACATAGACACACACACACTCACTTACACTGTGAGAGAGAGAGAGAGAGAGAGAGAGAGAGAGAGAGAGAGAGAGAGAGAGAGAGAGAGAGAGAGAGAGAGGGAGAGAGAGAGAGAGAGAGAGAGAGAGAGAGAGAGAGAGAGACTCTCTCTCTCCCCCCCACACACCCACCCACACACACAGACACCCACCCACACACACAGACACCCACCACACACACACACACACACACACACACACACAGTCAAACAGCAAACATGTCCACTCCCACTGAGCTGTCCCAAGAGGAGCAGTAAATGTCTTGACTGCTCTGGACTGGAGCCGGAGCCGGAGCTGGAGTGTGTGCAGGGTGTGAAGCGATACAGCCATGCCTCTTTTCCACACACTAGCCTGCTGCCTGCTGTTTGCCCTCATCACTACTGTCTGCCTTACCCCAGGGCTGTCATCACCAGACACCAACCCACCACCCGAAAAAGACAGAGACGGAGAGGGGAAGAGAAAGACAGAGGGAGAGGAAGAGAGAGAGAAAAAGTTCAAGTGTGAGAGAGAAAAGGGCGAAGTGGGAAACAGAAGAGAATGTTTACAACCTCACAAGGAGGTTTAGTTGATTTCGCGTCAAAAACCAAAAGCACCAGCACAGATTCTTTACCCCATTTTACCCCTCTCCCTCTCTCTTTTTTCTCTCTCTCTTTTTCTCCCTTTTTCTTTCTGTCTTTTATTGTTCCTCCCTCATTCTCTCAATACACACTGACCCACCAACACTACAGTGGCTTCTGCCTCTTACGGGCCATTTTTAGAGCCATTGAGGCCATCCCTGTAGCCCGCCACTGCCCAGCAAAACCAGATTTTTTAAGGTGCCTGCCCTGCTGAAGCTTAGGGGGCACTGACCCCAGCATCCCTCAGGGTCTTAGTGCCCTGCGGATATACACGATGTGTCCGACAGTTGTCAGGTTATATAAGCAGCGCGGACCCCATGCCGGGCATCTCGTCTTTCTGCTCCACTCCCTTCGCCAGCGATCCACTCTCTTTCCCGACGGTGCCAGTGGCTCTGATGGAAGGCAGATGTGTCCCCGCTCACATGACCCCAGACTCGGAGCAGTGAAAAAAAAGGGAGTCACAAAAGAACTCTGCTCTGTGTACCCCAATCCCCGTCTGATTGAGAGAGGCCAGGGACTTGCGCCTCACGTTTATGGAGGGAGCCAAAGGAAGTGATAAACCTGACGAACCCCTTTATCCATGTCTGTCAATGTCAGAGACCTGCATTATAGTATGACGCTGCCAAGATGAGGTATCGCATAGCGATGTCCTGGTTGTTGTCTTAGTATATGGATGGTGCCAGTACTCTCTACAAGATGCTGATTGAAAAGAACCTCTAGCTATTTTAGACAGGCTGCTAGGCCTCTCTCTCTCTCTCTCTCTCTCTCTCTCTCTCTCTCTGTCTGTCTGTCTGTGTGTCTGTCTAACACACACTCTCTCTCTCTGTGTCTGTGTGTCTGCCTCTCTGTCTAACACATGCACACACTCTCTCTCTCTCTCTCTCTCTCTCTATATATATATATATCTCTATCTCTCTCTGTCTGTTTGTCTGTCTGTCTGACAGACACACACACACACTCTTTCTCTCTCTCTCTTACACCCACACAAGAACGCACACACACATCCCACACACACACACACACACACACACACACACAGATGAACTGTTCAGCATACTCAACATGTGGACCAGGATGCGTGGAGCTTTTGTTTGTGACAGCGAGAGAGGCATCTGTGGGAGGTGTTTAGAGCTTTTGTTTGTGACAGCGAGAGAGGCATCTCTGGGAGGTGTTTAGAGCAGACGCAGCGCGGCATGGCATCCTGGTCCCGGGCGGCCCAATGCAGCGCGGCACGGTGGTGGCCATCTTTGCGGCGATGCTGCAGGATGATAAGCGTCGCGTGGGACGCTTCCCCGCCGCCAGTTGTTTGTTCCTGTTTCCCTCTCTGATGGACATTAGAGCAGGACTCACGATGGATTGAATAAAGTGCCAATCTAGTAAATTCGCAGGAAATGGGGAACATGTGGGATGCAGAGCCTGTAAACCATCTCTGGCACTGGCCTGAAATATCACCACTCCCCCCTAAATACAACCACACACACGTACGCACGCAGACAAATGTACAGACACACACACATACACACACAAACACCAACACATTTCCTTAGATATACTCAGCCATGTGTTTGCACAAATGCACACAAGCACAAACGCATTTCTGCATACACACACACACACACAGACAATACAAACCACACACACACACACACACACACGCACACACACATACTGTTTTACATCCATATGCATGCATGCATCCACTTATGCACAAGTACACAAACACAACAAAATGAAAACATCTCACAAAAAACGCCCCAGCATTTCCTCCCTTTTAAACCCGTGCTGCTTTTAACCACATCATAACACTAAAAAATTGGAACAGGCATTGCTTTTGTTGTCTGAAGTAGAGACCAACACACACACACACAAATATACACACACACACACACACACACACACACACACAAACACAAAAGAAATACAAAAACAAGTAAACAAACGGTCAAGCAAACAGATGTACACAGGCACACACACACACACACACACACACACACACACACACACACACACACACCCATGCATCCACCTAGCATTTTGTGCCATGGGCTGCTTCAAGGTTGAGCTGTGGGTGCTTGCTTGCGAGCTATTTAAAGGTACGGGCTCAAACTAGTGGAGCAAAACAGTCCCAAATCTAAACATAGTAAATGCCTTTGGCGCAAGTACAAGGCCCGCACAAGGCTGCAGTCTTCAAGGGCGCCCACGCTAAGCTGAAGGAATAAGCGAAAGCATGGGCAGTGGGCACTGCAGCCCCACAACCCTTGTGTGTGTGTGTGTGCGTGTGTGTGTGTAAACGTGCCTGGTTGCTGCTTACTCGCCAAGCAGATATGTGTGTGTGTGTGTGTGTGGGTGTGTGCGTGTGTGTGTGTGTGTAAACGTGCCTGGTTGCTGCTCACTCGCCAAGCAGATATGTGTGTGTGTGTGTCTGTGTGTATGTGTGTCTGTGTGTGTGCGGTTGAACTCTTACACTTATCTGTCTTTCATGTCAGCAGGAATGAAGATTAAGTGGCTATTTTGTGGATCTGCGGCTTGCTCTGTTTCTTTTTTTCTTTGATACCCAATCCTGTCTGAGATTTTAAAAAAGGCTTTCACTGAAGCGGGCTTCTCTTCTATGCTTCAGTGTTCCTGTCATGAAGCCGCTGAAGGGCCCTTTAATGCTGCGCTGTGAAGAAGCCCATCTCATTGTCCGTACCTGCACTGCAGCCTTGACTGTCACAGTCTTTATTGTGTGTGTGTGCACCTGAGTGCCTCTCCCTGCATCTATGTGCGTGTGCATACATGCACGTGTGTGAGTCTGTGTATCTATGTGTTTATGTGCATCTGTGTGTGTGTGTGTGTGCGCGCGTGTGTGTGAGAGAGGAACATGCAATGACTTGCTTTATGAGCAGGCAGGTGTCCCATTACCTGCCCAAGTTTAAGTAGACAATTATCGATACATCACTATACATTATTCGCCCACATTTCTCAGAGGCATTGTTAAAACTGTTTGAAAAACACTTAAGTGCCACGCCCTCCTCACACCCCTCCTTTTGCCCTCAAACAGAGGTGAGATGAGTGGGAGGGCCAAGGGGAGGGCCTGGGGGGTGCATGTTGGGGCAGTTGGGGGTGGGGGTGTGGTCTGGGGAGGCCCCAGCTTTCACTGACTCTACGGGTGCTTGACTTTACGAACATGAAATGTCTTAGCCTGCAGCAGCCCCACGGCCCTCCTCCAGGATCAGCCGTGTGTTTACGAGCATGGCGGTTAAACTCCTATATACACGCCTCCCTCTCTGCAGGGCTGCTCTGGGCTGGGCTGGGCTGGGCTCTGCTGTGCTGTGCTGAGGCTAAGGCTGAGGCTGGCAGCAGGGGGTGTTGGGAACAGGGAGGGCTGGCTACAGGAGCAGCCCCAGACCACAGAGGGCACATGGGGGCAGGTATGCTGAGGTTAACAATGGGGTGGAGCAGTTATGCCGCTTGGACCATGGCTAAAGAGTTTGCACAGTTTGAACAACCATACACACAAGCACACACATACATGGACGTACATATTCTTTCTCTCTGTCTCTGTCTCTCTCTCTCTCTCTCTCTCTCTCTCTCTCACACACACACACACATAGAAATATATAAAGGGAACATAAAGAGATATAAACAGAGGCAAGTGTGTGTGTGTGTGTGTGTGTGTGTGTGTGTGTGTGTGTGTTTACTTACATATACACAGTGTGTGAGCGTGTGCTCTGTCCGTTTTGCTGAGATCGGGAAGAGGAGGGAGTGGTGTCGGTCCTCTTCCAGTCAGGCTTGGTCACAGCTGTTCAGTGCAGCTTAGGAAAAGAGAGAGAAAGCCCTTCTGCTGTTTGTCTGCTGAGGGTTTTAAAGGCACCTCAGGCAACATTTTTGAGTTAATTAATCTTCTTTGTAGGTCAGTAGATGAATGACTCATTCATGGTGAATGAAGCTTGTCATTGCCACCCAAGTAGTCAGTAGGGGAAAAAAAACACGCTTGCAAGTTCAGGAGCCCTCGAATCGCACCGGGTTGCACCCATGGGCTGACAAGTCACGGGCATCACGAGAGTCAGACTTGCTTCACGGCAAATACTAGGCACACGTCCCCAGCAGCGAGCGAAAGGCGGGCTAGTTCCTAGCGGCTATGAAATCATGATGGCGAAAAAGCTTCCGAGTCGTACACAGGTGTCCCTCAGGCAAGCCTTCTCCGAATGGCGAGAGAGCTAAAAGAGAAAGAAGGCTGCAATACTGCTATGGACCTTGCATTCCTGCTATTGTGATTGTAAGTAACATTGGAATAATTTAGCTTTTTCTGTGTTTGTTTGTGCTTTTACTATGGTAGTTATTGTTTGTAAAGGCATTTGTTTGACTATTTTTATGAATGCGGTGTGTTGATGAATAGCTAAGTGGCTAGTGGGGAGGTTCGTTTAGCTAGTTAGCCAACTAGCTGGCTAAACAGTTGTTTCTGTAGTTAGCTACATAACTGCCTTTCAGTCACTTGCTATTTGGCAAGCTTGCTTCATTGGTGAAGTTAAGTCCAGGTGTGTTTACTTTACTAATTAGCCCATTATTTGGCACAGATTTGGTTTGAAGTGTGTTTTACAATTAGCTGCATAAATCAGAAACCAGTACAATATCTAGTCGAGTTTACTAGCACGAAACTAGTGTGTCTGTGTAGACTAGCATTTACTGTTGACCCTGGAATGGTTTGATTTTTTTTCCTGATTGTATGTTACTTTCAACCATGTATTGCACAAACCCCTTTCCTTTGTCTGAATGAGTCCCTGACCCAAAAGTGTCTGAGTGTTTGTATTATTACTTCCTAAGAGCATTTCTTTCTCTTTGTTATAGTTACAAGTGATGTCAAGTAGCATCACAAGACACCCTCTCGATGTCCAGAGCCAGCAATGTCCAGTATCACTGAGGAGTCGAACCGTGACTAGCATGTTTTCCACCCATTGTTTTAGTATTTGTGCAGTTCACCATTTTGTACCAGTATGGGCTGTTTGAATCTCCAGAAATGTTGCTGAACTTGGTGTCCAGCCATTGTCTGCAGAGGGAGAAATTGATTAGGAATCCAGGT
>CM050203.1:28977500-28992500 GCA_027475355.1 Coilia nasus
GGCATTGAGACTGAATCAGATCATAAGAAACACCTAGTGTTTATGTATAGCGATGCACTTTATGTTCCAGTTGGATAGAACGCATGGAATGTAACCACCTGCGGGGCACAGGCGTTGAGGATACCAACACATGTTGGCACAGCAGAGGTATGAGAGGGAGGTGAAACACACTGTATCTGATTTGAAGAGAAGGGCCATAAAACAGACGCGGTAGGCATTCTGAACCCATTTACCTGGGCCTGGCCTAGCGCACCCGCACATACAATAAAAAGATGGGAGCAAGATGGACAGAAAGAGATAAAGAGGGAGGGGGACAGATAGATAGAGAGAGCGGGGTTGGGGGGGGGGGGTGGATGGACAGAGCACAATTGATAGACTTGAATTTCAGTTCTGTGCAATGTTAAGTCTGTGCTTATTTGTCTCTCTTTAGCCTATGTCAAACAGAGACCTCTCACACTGAGGTAAGGCTAACAACATGAGAAGGCCCAGCCTTGCAGGCTACATATCTAAACAGGCAATTTTTGTGGACGCCAAAGGACCTCCAAAACAGACAGAGCTAGGACACGCAGGGCCAGTGGCACCAAAACAATGCACAGTCCGTCCCTTGCAAACTGCAGGCTGTGGGGGTAAAGAGTTGCTGAGTTGGACAGTGGGTTAAAGGTCATTGTTTTTCATAGAGTAGAGACTAAGCAATAAAATCTGCTAGTCACTTGCGTACAAAAAGAAATCTGCCTCTGGTGCCACTGCTTTTAATATAGGGCACAGGACAAAAACACCCTTGAATTATTCTTTTATGTATGATATTAAAGTGTAGTACATTAAATATAATATAATTTGTTTATAATGTTAACCCATCAGCCTGGGGAATGTGTTGTTTTTGCTGTTGTCTGTGATGGCTCAATGAAGACATTGCATGCCTTTGACAATCTCTGCTAACAATTAGTGATGAAGCCTCACTGACTGATTCAAAGGCCACTTAAAGGTCCATTCTTAATGCAAAAAAGCTGCTCGGCTGATACAGTGTGTCTAAGACAGTCGGTTTCCAGCAGCCAGTGGTGCTAGTGCTGGTGCTGCTGGGGCTGGCGTTGGTGGCAGGGCTGAGTTGGGTGGGGGTGACTGGGGGGTGGTGATATGATGTGTCTGGATCCTGAGCTCAGAGTGGGCAACTCGGAGGGGCTGAGACGCCAGCGAGCAACACGTGTTTTTGTTGGGGGCAGGGCCACAGAGAAGAAAAAGTGGGATTGTGGCTGCAAACTTAGTGCTGAGGAAGAGAGAGACAGAGAGAGAGACAGAGAATAGGAGAAAAAGAGAGAGAAGGAGAGAGAGAGTGAGCGCTCAGGCGGAAAGAGAGAAAGAGAGAGAGAGAGATAGAGAGAGAGAGAGAAAAGAGAAGCGTGATGCCACCATCTGCTTGCCACATGCAAACCCCACAGCAGTCACATAAATCTCTAACGCGCTCAGCAATGCAGGGTCACATTCCGCCTGGCTACGTGAGGCTGTGTTAGCCACCCCCACTTCAGATCACACAGACTCAGAGAGTCAGAGAGACAAACTACTCATTTCTTTTATGCTGATTGAGTTTAGTTGAAATATTAAACGATGAGCCACAGGACAAGCATAGAAGCTGACATAATGTTAGCAAGAACCTAAATTGGTCTAAGATGTGTTTATTTAAGCCCTGTGCTGAACAAATCAAGGTTTGGCCGTGCTTACCCCACAGTGCCATGTCTAGCCCTGTTAGGCCAGGACTGAGCTCACCTTCAGCATACGTACAGTACACACACTCCTCCTTGCAAATGTTGCTTCTTGGTTCCGGCTTGTTGTGGACAGTGATTCAGCTCCCACTGAGTTTTGAAACAGTACAGCTTTGTGTTGTGTCCCAAAAAATCTGTTCCCCACCTCAGTGCCCCCTCCTCCTGTGCGGGTCGAGGCTTAAGAGCACATGAGTAATTTTGGCTCTCGGCAGACTGATGGCCAGGCTCTGGCCAGCTGATGTATTCAGTGATGACAGTTCCGACAGTAGCGTTCACTGTGGTTCCCACAGCGCTGGCACCCATTTCCATACATGAGTGCCCACACGACACGCCAGCGAGTCTCTCAGAGGGTATGGGCATAAACAAATTGCCCAAAATGTTGGGGTGCTCTTGCCAATGAAGCCCAAGGATGGTATCTTCGATTTACGACTCATTTGAACAACGTAATTGTGCCAGCTTGAGGTCAGCTTTTTTGTGTTGTTTGCTTTTTGCCTCTGTATGAGTTTGAGTCAGTTTTTGAGGGCTTTATTTGGGCCTAGCACTCTGATGTTGCCCATAACAACTTGTTTCTTTCTGCAAGACGTGTCTTTGTAAGTGAGATGTCGACACTAACCCTTCAGCTCCCACCCCTCGGTGGCACACGTCACCTTTACGCCATCTCTGAGGATCGCGGCGCGCCTAGCTCCTGCAGAGCAGAGCACCAGGCCCAAACCCTGCTCATCCTAAACCACTTGTCATCCGGGATAATGGAGCAAGACCGCTCTAGTCACCTCCTGGCTCCTCTTGAAGGACTAGCGAGCACATGCGATCAGACAACTTGATGATAATTGCCGCGTGTGACGGGAGATTTCCGCGGCAAGGCCGACACTGACACTGCGAGCATGTGTTGCCTCCTCATTTTTCCACTGCGTGCGGTGGCTGCAAAGAGCGAGAGGGAGCCCTCAATCAGGCCCAGCGCCATGTGTACAGGGGCGCTGCTAAAGCGCTAGCAGGAGGAAGGCGATTATCTCCTCTCGTCTCCTCCTGTCTTGGCAGATCCCCGTTAGCCACATGTGTGCCGCCACAGCTGGATCTTCTGTGGGGCTGTGGGTCTTCTGTGGGACTGTGGGTCTCCTGTGGGGCTGTGTCGATGATAAGGCAAGGACCTCAGAGACCGTGTGTGGCTGATCGTGTCATAGAGTCTACCCCCTTTTGTGAAGCTGTGTCACGCTATGGGTGAGAGCCTGTGGGTAGGGGTGTCATAAGGCCACTTAGTGTTCCTGGCAGCGCAGTCATGCTGGGGGTGAGCTTGGTCATATTTGTTTATTCTGTGTTTTGGGTGTCACTGTGGAAATGTGTGTTTCACTCAAGGCACTAGGATGGGAGGGTGGGGTTGAGGGGGTGTCTGGTCCAGATGAGCACAGCTTGACCCCTGACCTTCAGGTCCACAGGGCAAACCGTTCAAAGATTTGTGCCAATAAACCAAACCAAATGGCACTGTAAAAATGGACTGCCATACCACATGATGTAGGGCCTTCGCTGCGGAAAAACTGTTGCAAAACAAAAAAAAAAAAAGTCTGCAAGCTCACCAAACGTTTTCTAGCATAAATCACAAAAATCCTACTGTCCTTCCCTTAACCCTGAGGTTTGGTTTGTGCTTCTGTCAGTATGTACATAATCAGATTGCCTTTGCCTAGGCTAGACAACAAACACACATTATTTTTTTTAAAGAAGGCTATATGCTTTAATCTGCCATACATCCAAGCCTTTGCTATGAATCAATGTAATTTGAGGTCAGGGTCACTGGGTGAGATATCAATTAAGCAAACCTCACAAGGGCTGCTGACTTGTAATGAGCTGGCTCTTGCTGAGCTGTGGTGATGAGATAGTTGCGCTGCCATCTTTAAGATGTGAGACCACACTTCCTGCTTCTTCTGGGGTTTGATTTCATGGAAATTTAGATCGATTGAAATAATTTTGGTGAAGAAATGGTATAATAACATGGTTTACCAGGGATGATTCACCACTAATTTCATGTTTCCCGGTAGAAGCAGACATGTAACCCTGGTGTTTTTCTCTGTCACTCGAGACCTGTGGGTGAGCGGACCGGACCAATCAGAGAGGCCCGATTTGACATCACTTCCATGCTATCCAGCAGATGAATAAAGGGGGGAACATTCCAGCAAAAACACCAAAATCCGAGCCATAAACAACCTCAGGCAAGGAGAGGGAGCGTGTGTCGTGTCCGGCTCTTCATCCATCATGTGGGATTGGGGGAGGTTTGCTGGCGTGATCAGTATCCCTGCTGGCTTTGCAGGAACGCCGCGTCTCTCCAGCTCCCCTAACTTTTTGGTACTTTGCTTTGGCACTTTACTTTTCCCCTCTTTCTCTTCCTATCTTTATTTCTTTGTCCCTCTCTCAGTCTTTCTCTCTCTCTCTTTTGCTCTATCACTCGCTGAAGGGGAAAAAAGCCTCCAGCCCAGCCCACAAGAAGCGCTGGGGTCTGAGGAGAGCCTCTATGCTAATCAGGGTGACTAAGTCTTCAAGATTGCTCATCTCCCCGTTGGCAGCCAATCAACAACCAGCCCAGCCAACCGCTCACCCCTTTATTGAGTTAGCACTGACTTAGCACAGTAGCGGTGGCCGCGGACGCCAGATGCATACAGGCGATGGCGCTCCACAACAAAGTGCGGAGAAGCCGGGGGGTAGGGGTGGGGAGATGGGGTCTGCAGGGCTGTTTTGAAAATAAAGAATGTGATGAATATTTCAGCGATAAAGTCTAGCGCGCCAGACAATGGACACACACAGCCAAGGAAGTAGGAGCCGCTTCAGGGAGTGGGATTAGCCGACTGCAACACCGGCTACTCTGGGCTGTGAGCTGCAGCGAGCTGGAGTAGTTTGGGAAGGCCACCAAAGAGTCCCTGTGTGGCCTCTCTTCCTTCCTGTGCATGCGCCACCACACCCAGCGACAGCTGCGCATCGCCATCAGGGCAAGCACCGCAGTACGCCTGCGCACCACGGGGGAAACGTGGCTGGCCATGGGTGGCGTGGTGTGGTGTGGCGTGGTCTGGTGTGGTGTGTGTTCGAGTGTGGTGCCAGCCTATACAAAGCCTGCGTTTATGAGAGGCAAACACCGTCTGCCAAAAAGGGAGAGAAGAGCAGCCGCCAAAATGTCTGACAGGTCGTCAGAACCCTGTCCAGACGTGGAAGACGTGCGTGTGTTTTGTACATCTTCAAAACGCCGGTGCTGGTTTATGCGGCGTGCCAGCCTATATGAAGCAGGGTTTATGAGCGGGGTGCTCCTGCCAGGCCGCAGGGAGACACGCTCCTGTTAAGGTCAAACAGGTCCTCAGGGCCGAGGAGCGAGATGAAAGAGATCCCGTACATATATTTTGTTCACCTTCAAAACGATTATGGCGCTTCTCTAATACAGGGTGAAATTGTCTAGTCTGCTCGAGCCAAAGAATGTGTTTTGGCATAGATTGTTCAAGAGTTTTATTAAATAAGGTGTGAAACACAATTACGGTCGAAACCTGGGCATTACAAATCATTTTGCTCATCACTCCGCGATGATGTATAAAAAAGACAAACAAATGAAGAGCAACTCAGCACTGAGAAATGTGCACATAAGATGACAGTGTGTGTGCTTCGTGTCCACTTGAAAATCTCTGTTTTCATCTGTGTCGCTCTCTCTTTCATTTCATTCCAACAAACGTCTTTGGCCATGTTAGGCGAAAGGAGGGAGGGTTGAGGGAGAATGAGTGAGACAGGCAGGAAGGAAAGAAGGAGAGAGAGAGAGGAAGAGGGGAGGGGGGAGGACAAGAAGGGGAAGGGAAGAGTGTAGCTATGATATAATACGGCACAGATTAATCTGGAAATATTGCTTTACCTCATCTGAACCAAATTATGGGGACTGAACCCGATGTCCTTGGAGAAGACCACGCTCGGCCCAGATAGACAAGGATCTGCCAAACCCGACAAGATCTGATGCCATGGCGACGAATGAGCAAAGGCCTTTATATGTTCCTGGGGTGGTGTGAGCGGTTTAGGGGCAAGTAGTGGGGGTTATAAGCAGTTGGACCCCTGCAGAGGTGTCCATCCTGGCTACAGAAAGTAAAAACCCTGCCATGTACTCCGCCTGCCTGTGCACTTAACACAGCTGATTTCACATTACACTACCTGTCTGTCTAATCTACCGGCCTAATGATTTTTAAGCTCATCAAGATCAGCTGGTAGGTGGTTCAAAAATGATTGGCTCAAACATGAAGCAGTTTTGTATTTTCTTAAGCCAAAATGGACACCTCTGGTCTCCTGCACCCACTGTGACAGTAGTGTCATGAGGTCTGCCTCCCTCATGTAGCAGTGGTGGTGGTGGTGGTGGTAGGGACAGAGGGAGGGAGCGGGGACTGAAGCAGGGTCAGCTGGAAAGTTTCCAGAAGTTTCTGGCTCCAATCCCCCTCCCTGTTGTCCTCGGTTTGTATTAACATGACCTGGTCGGAACTTGGGGAATGTAGGACACCTTTAAGGTTTACATAGGAGGAGATTAAAGGTAAACAACTGTGTATGTGTAACTAACCCTGGCCTATCACCTTGCTGGATGTGCGGTAGTACAGTGGAGGTAGTAAATGGTAAGGAATATACAAAGACAGCATGAAGAGTATATACCTGTAATAATATATGACGACTGCTGCGACATCGTATCATTTACTGTGCTTGGAAGGATACTGCCTTTCCCACCACTTATGTTTATTTAGGATAGAAAACAGAAGTCACAGTCCGCTCCATCTTTTGGCATCATTCCCATACATTCAGCAGAATAATACATGCTGCTGCATGCCTCAGTGGCAAGACTTGATTTAATCGGGCTGATTAACGGTTTCAGTAGCTAGAGGAATTGGCATCAATCAGCGCTGTGTACTTTTGTACGGTGAACCATTGCTGATGCGTTTCAGGATGACCTCAGCAGGAACACCTGATACCTGTCTTATTGTGGTTTATGTGGCTTTCTTCTAAACCTCAAATGATCTGATGTGTCATGCAAACATTCCTTTAGCCTTCTGGTGAGGTCACAGCCCACTCACCTTTAAGGCAACAGTAAGTAGTTTTTTCCACCTTAAAATAATGTTTCCAAAATTCTTTCAGTGGTTCATTACCTTGTAACTGAGTAAAAGGAATTTCTAAATTTGCTCTGCCGCCCTTCATGGGCTGTAACGGAAGGTTGGAGCAGCAGGCCGTGTCTCTGTATTTCGAATGAGAGACAATTCCACTTCCAACCTATAGGGCGACCGGAAACGAAAACTTAGTGCTGTTTTAAAATAGAAATGAAAACAGAAACAATTACAAGAGAGACTGAGGCTTTGATTTGCCTTAGATCATTGCTTTACATGTACCTGAAACCCCACATAAATTAGCTCTGTCAGCCACCGAAGCTTCACCACAGCATGCAGGAATCCCAGCAATGGCTGCTATGCTTGCAGGTGAGGCTTAAAGCCTTTAGCTATGAGAGGAGAGGAGGGCTCACACTGGTTACTATGCTGTGTACACCACACGTGCACACACACACACTCACACATACACAAACACACACCTGCAAAAACACACGTGATACATGCACACACACACATATGCTCAGTCACTCAGCTGCTGACCTGAAAAAAAAAAAGCTTTCACACACACACACACACACACACACACACACACACACACACGCCTCATACAACACTGGCCACCAGCGGGATACCCTTTGACCTGAGCATTTGCCCCTCCCCGTGGGAGAAAGGAGCATGGCGTCGCGCACAGAGGGCATGGCAGGGCGAGCAGTGTGGTGGTTTATGCACAGACTGGCATTATCTCCATCTCTCGTCCCAGTCCAAACGACAGGGCGCTAAATATATCCCTCTCTCTCTCCCTCTCTCTGTCCCTCTCTTTCTTTTTCTCTCTATCTATTGCACTCTCTCCATTTCCCTTCCTCTCTTTCTTTCTCTTCTCTGTCCCTTTTCCTCTCTGTCTCTCTCCCCCTCTTTCTTTCCCCCTCTCTCCTTCTTTCTCACTCTTTCCTTCTTACTTTCTCTCTCTTTCTTTATCTCTCTCTCTCTCTCTCTCTCTACTCTCTCTCTCTCTCTGTCTATGCCCCTCTCTATCACTTTATTTCTCACCCCTTCTCTCTCTCCCTCTCTCTCTGCCTGTGTCTCTGACTCTACCTTTCACCCCTACAGTACACATGCGTGTTCAGGCCTTCCCAGGCTGCTTAGCAAGCGTAGGCAAGCGAAGCTGTGCGGAGGCAGCAACAGCAGCCGCGGCCCGGGCCGATGGCCAATGACATCGCGGCCGACCTCTTCAGAAAGTATTTTTAAGGTCAATTACAGGGTGCAGGCACGTCAGATGGTGGAGTGCAGCTCCAAAGGCCCCATATTAAGGGTTTACGGGGAGGACGTGTAGAGGGATGCACCCCGCGTGCACCCACCCCCACCCCCACCATCCTTACCACAAACGCCCACTGGAGGCGCAGTGGACGCATGACTGCAGATCCTCCGTGTGTGTGTGTGTGTGTGTGTGTGTGTGTGTGTGTGTGTGTGTGGATGTTTGTGTATGTGTGTGTGAAGTGTGTGTGTGTATGTGTGTGTGGATGTTTGTGTGTGTGTCTCTGTTCGTTTCTGTTTGGATGTGTGTGTGTGTGTGTGTGTGTGTGTGTGAGAAAGAGAGAGAGAGAGAGAGAGAGAGAGAGAGAGAGAGAGAGAGACTGTGTGTAAGTACATTTTTAATGAATGCATTGGTAGTGGTCATGAACTTGGTTTTAATGAGTATGGGATTCAGATATTTGAAGCTGTAAATCTGCATGGGTAACTTTGTGTGTTCTGTATGAAGCGGAGAGGTTGCATTTTTTAATGAGTGCACTGGTAGTGATCATCAATTTGGTTTTGATGTAGAGTGCTGCAGGAGTTTGGGTTTTTTAGATATGTGGATTTTTGTTCATATTCGTTAAATTCACAAACCGGTTTGGACATTTTATTTATTTATCACCTCTGCCAGCGGAGGATATGTAATTATCGGCTGTTTGTTTGTTTGTTAGTTAGCAACATAACTCAAAAATTATGGATGGATTTTGATGAAATTTTCAGGGCAGGTCAAAAATGGGCTAACTTAAAAGTGATTAGATTTTGGTGGTGATCTGAGCTGCCCTGGTGGAGGTCTGCACTCTCTGAGTGCTTTTTCTAGTTTATTTTACATGATATCCTCCATATGTTTTCCTATCTTTGTTTCTGTCTGTTATCCGTGATGTTTCTCATGATCCAGACCCACATCTTGCCCCAAAGAATCGCATTCCCACCACGTTTCAGCGCGGCCTCTCAAACAGAGTTTATTCCGCCGTGTCTCCGCCTGAACTGGCCCCTGTGTAAATCAGTCAATCTGACCTTGTCCACAGACATGAATAATGAACCATGGAAATCTGCCTCTGCAGAGCTGGGGAGAGAACTGGGGAAGGTACAGTGGACAGCATTCACCTCTGTGTATGTGTTTAGGGGCAAGGGGGTTGGGGTTTGGGTGTGGGGGGTTATGCGTGAGGGTGGGGGGGTTGGATGGGGTGAGGTGGTTGGGGGAGTGAATGGGGTGGCTCGATGTGAAGGGGGCTTCGCTCTTCATGAGAGGACTCCATTGATAGGACAAAAGTGTGGGGTGGCATTCAAAGGTGCATTTGTGTCTGCCGGGTCTAGCTGGGCCTATATTTGCACCGGGTCGCTGGCTTTCACTGCCCAGAGAACACAAGCTATTCTATAAGTAGCCAGTGTTCATAAACAAATCGGCAACAGTGAAAAGCACGGAGGCGGAAAAAGTGTGTGTGTGTGTGTGTGTGTGTGTCTGTGTGTCTGTGTGTCTGTGTGTATGCACGTGTGTGTGTATGTGTACATATGTGTATGTGTTTTGTTTGCATACAAGTGTGTGTGTGTAGGTGTGTGTGTGTCTGATATCCCACTTTCTCTGGAAAAGTGAAAGGTTAGCCTGGTCGGTTGGGAAGTGTACTATATCTACTTGTACTTATTGTCCATCTGTCACCAGCTGTAGTCTGTCCCTGTGTGTGTGTGTGTGTGTGTGTGTGTGTGTGTGTGTGTGCATATCTGAGAATGTTTGCATGAGATTAATATCGCACAAATATTACATTTCATTACACTTAGCAGACACTTTTATCCAAACAATTTAGAAAAGGGAACAGCTGAACCATGTAAGAAATAAAGGAACATTAAGATGACAACTTTCTAGTTTTGACTTGTTTGGCTTACTATTGTCTTTACCAAACAGTATTTCATGACATGACAGTCGGTGTTCCTACACGACAAAGTGAGCTTTGATTAAAAATGAAGGTTAGACCATTTCAGGCTGAAAATGCTGTGTGTAGGCCATGAGGAAAGTTGTAACCGAGAGCCTGAGGTGTGTATTTTTAGTACTAATTGTCTCTATTTTAAGACTGAAATTTGTTGTGAGTATTTTAAACTGTTTTGAGTGGCTGTTGAGCCAAATGCAGTCTCCTGAATCCAAAGGTCTCCATGGTGATGTTAGATTGGCAAGGCATTCTGAGGTAAACCGTTTAGCAATCCAGTTTACTCTGAAGTTAACTTGAATTTTATACCCTGTGCAGCGAATAAGGAGTAGGGACTACAGTGAAGGGACCATTGTGATAAAAATACAAGCAAATCGAAAGATCACTCTCTACAATACAATATCTTTTTGCCAATATTATGGGGCAATCCTAATGGAACTGAAAAACAAAATGATGTCCATGGTAAGGAGCTGGATCGGCTTAAATTCACATTCAACAAGAGACGTCTAGCTTCACAAATCTGGAAGGAGGGTTGTCTCCTCATCGGGGGAGATCTCTCACATAGACTGGCTGTGTGTCTCCACCAGACTATGTTATTTTCCCTAGAATGCTCAATAATGATGATCCAGCCATGCATGAAGCTGCTTAAGTGTCACAATTACTCCATCTACTACTCCATACACCACATTTCATGACCTGTATTTATACATGTGTAATGACAATACAGTTCAATCAAATCTAATCGAATCTAGTCTAATCTAATCTAATCTAAAGAAACAGAAGGTCCCCAGTGCTACCTCGTAGTAGGAAAGCTTTCCTGAGTTCGCTAAAAGTGCAATGGGAAACTTGACACAAACACACCTGGCCTCTGTAATACACTGAGACTGACTTGACTTGAATGATATCTACAAACACACAAATGAACAGTTGCACTGGAATCATACATCAAGATGGCCCATCCGGATTGATGACAACATAACCACAGACTCAGCTATCACCATGAGGGCATCCATCCTACTGGATGACAACATATATTACTACCTCATTATTACATTACTCTTAGGTCACGCTTTTTTGCAGAGCGACTTACAGTGATTTTGGGTACAGGGTTCAGTCCCTGGAGCAATGTGGGGTTAGATGCCCTGCTCAAGGGCACTTCAGCCACGGATGAGGGTGCAGGAGAGCAGTAGCTATTTACTGCGTGTTTACTTTCCCACCCACATTCTTCCTACTGGTATGGGATTCGAACCTGCGACTGAATCATGGATGAGGGTGCAGGAAAGCACTAGTTATTCACTCCCCACCCACAGTCTTCCTTCTGGCATGGGATTCGAACCCGTGATTCTCTGATCTCAACGCCAAGTACACCAAACTGCAGAAGAACAATACCTAATTCCATTTTTGCACAGTGGACAACAGTGGACAGGGCTACACATATGAGAAAATGTGGCACGCCTGCCTTGCACTGATCACAGCACATCCCATTAAGTTTTGCAATACACAGCCTTTTTGCGTGATGACACACAGAAGTTTAATTTCATTTAACACCGTTTACAAGTACTACCAACAAAAGTCAAGTTGTCTGTGTGGTATCTGTGTAAACATGAGCTATTTTGATTGCGGCACTGTAAGCAGCAAACGGAAACCATCACACATATACTGAACAGCTTAGCAGGGCTAACCTCAAAGAGCTGCATAATACTGCTAATGGTCTAACAGTCCATCACTGACTATGTCAAAACAAGTCTAGCGCTTAAAATGTGTGTGTGTGGCTTACCGATGCTGTTAAAACAGGGCCAAACAATTTAAGTAATACTGCTCAGTGTCTGCCATAGCCAAGGCTTGTCTACCAGTCCAACTAAAAAATAAAACATGGATGATATCCCACTTTCTCTGGAACAGTAAAAGGTTAGCCTGGGTGGTTGTGAAAGTATCAGCTCCGTCTGTCAGTCCATGTGTGTGTGGCGTGTGTGTGTGTGTGTATGCGTGTGTGTATGTGTGTGTGTGTGTGTGTGTGTGTTTGTGTGTGTGTATAAGAAGTGTTTGCATGAGACTAATTTCGCACAAACAATTTAAAGAACAGAACAGCTGAACCATGCAATAAACAAAGGAAAAGTAAGAGGAAAACTTTTCTGTTGATTGACTTGTGAGCGTGTGCACGTGTGTATATGCATGTGTGTGTGTGTGTGTGTGTGTGTGCATGTGTGAGTGTGTGTGTGTGTGTGTGTGAGGGTCAGGAAAATACTTTTTTTCTGTTGACAGTTTCTGATTGTGTGCATGTGCATATGTGAGCACGCACATGTGTGTATGTGGTCATTTAAGTGTGTGTGTGCATGCACATGTGTACTGTGTGTGTGAGTGTGTGTACGTGTATATGCATATGGGTGTGTGTGTGTATGTGGGTGCATGTGTGCACACACGTGTCTGTGTGTGCGCATGTGATGTACTGTGTGGGTGTGGCTGTGGGTGTGGGTGTGTGTGTATGTGTGTTTGCAATCATTGTATCTGCGGGTCATCTGGTGGTCTGGGGTTCATCCTCTCAGCCACTGGCCCCTCTTCCTCCTGAGCTCGTGGCCCCTGGGAACCATCTCCACGGAGACTCCACACGGCTGGGCGAATACACATCGTCCAGTCGCTAAGTCCACAGCAGGGCTCGCTGGCCACAGCCTCCCCAATGTTCCCCCTCACTGCTTGGGCCCGCGGCCTCAGCGATGGCACAGCAAGGACACCAAGGTGTGATGGGCCAGACCCCAGGCTCGCCCGTGGCGGCCATCTTAGGTGTGAAATTCCAGGACAGAGTAGACTGCAGGGACTCCTCTTCCCAGGTTTTTCACTTTTCACTGGGTGCATTTCCCAGGGTGCATTCTCTCTCTCTCTCTCTCTCTCTCTCTCTCTCTCTCTCCTTCTCTTTCTCCATCTCTCTCTCTCTCTCTCTCTCTCTGTCTCTCCCTCTTTCTTGCACTCTATCTCAATTCAATTTAATTCAGTTCAATTCAATAGAGCTTTATTGGCGTGACAAAAATAAATTTCGTATTGCCAAATGTTTAGTTGTACAGGCAATTTGTACATCAAGGAAAAAAAAAACAATTAGAAAAAGTAATAAAGAAATCATCATGTATACACTTTGTGTGTGTGTGTGTGTGTGTGTGTGTGTGTGTGTGTGTGTGTGTGTGTGTGTGTGTGTGTGTGTGTGTGTGTGTGTGTGTGTGTGTGAGAGAGTGAAAGAGAGAGAGAGTGGGTGTGTGTGTTGGTTTTTCACGTGCGTCTACATATCTTGCTGCAACATGTGGACTTTCTTTCTTTTCAGCCAACAGTATTGCTAGGACCTGATTTTCAGTACATTTATGGTCTGGGTATTTGTCTGTCTCGCTTGCTCCCTCTCACTCACTCTTTCTCAAATCAACTCAATCGGCTTTATTGGCATGACCATTCCAAACAGTGTTGCCAAAGCACATCTCTCTATCTCTGTCTCTGTGTCTGTCTCTCTCGCTCTGTCTCTCTCTCTCTCTCTCTCTTTCTTTCTCTCTCCCTCTTTGTGTGTATGAGAGAAGAAAGATACAATTAGGCTGTGTGATTAGGACCTTCACAGTTTTTCGAAGCACTTGACCTTCTGAATTTTCTGTTGACCTGAGACCTTAGTTAGCAGATGCCAGTCTTATGTATACCACCCCCCACCCACACACACACACACACGCACGCACGCATGCACACAGACACACACACACACACACACACACATACTGTACACCCCTTACACACTCACACACACACACTGACATACACTACTTACACAGTCTCTCTCTCTCACACACACTGGCATACACTACTTATACTCACACATACACACACATACACTCACTTAGCACACACAGCTCACACAATCAGCAAACACACACACACACACAACAGCTGTCTGGTGTCTACACTAGGTCAGCTGTGTGCTCACACTGATAGAGCCATTTGCTCTTTCATTTCTATTAGTCTTCAACTGAAGCTGTTTTTACTATATTGGCAAAAATCCATACAAACACATTGAACTACACTTAGCTGATGCTCTTATCCAGAGCAACTTAGAGTTATTTTGGGTACAGGGTTCAGTCCCTGGAGCAATGTGGGGTTAGAAGCCCTGCTCAAGGGCACTTCAGCCACGGATGAGGGTGCAGGAGAGCAGTAGCTATTTACTCCTCGTTTACTTCCCCACCCACATTCTTCCTACCGGTACGGGATTCGAACCTGTGACCCACTGGTCCCACAACCAACTAATCCTAACCATTAGGCCACAGCTGCCCACACACACATTATATGCATGCGTGCACACACTCACACACACATACAGGAGTTGACATGTCCACACATCTACACACACAAACACAAAACAGACATGGGCAGAATAATTTGGAAATATACAAGAACACATAGTCCATGGAGCACAAAAGTTTACACACACAGATACACACACAGATACACACACACACACACACACACACACACTAACACACACACACGCACACAGACACATACATAAACAAACCACTCACAAGCACATATACACAAATACACACCCATGCGCTCAGACATGCTCATCTGATTTTTCCAGTCATTTGTAGGTGGTGAAAGTCAAAGTTTGTCACGTACATGGCTTCTGACGTCTTCCATTTGGACTGCGCTCTCCCGCTTTTTTTTTTTTTTTTTTTTTATTGCAGCGGGAGTCGTCTGCCAGCATCAACACAGCCCCGGGCGACCCCCTTCCACACTCCAGGCCCTGTCAGCGATCACCATGACAACGCAGCTCATAAACTACCTCAGGAGGTCGCCAGGGTGACCCCGTTTTATTGACTGCTGGCGGCCATCGCTGAGGTGACCGTAGTCCGAGCCAGCGGATCGCGTAAATCGCAGCGTCCAATAAAGCCCTACGCCACAGTAGGCACCGCTCCAGTGTAGAGGCAGGGTGGT
>CM050203.1:29000000-29145000 GCA_027475355.1 Coilia nasus
TATGTGCGTGCGTGTGTGTGTGTGTGTGTACATCTCATGTGTGTGTGTGTGTGTGTGTGTGTGTGTGTGTGTGTGTGTGTGTGTGTGAGTATGTGTACGTCTCATGTGTGTGTGTGTGTGTGTGTGTGTGTGTGTGTGTGTGTGTGTGTGTGTGTGTGTGTGTGTGTGTGTGTGTGTGTGTGTGTGTGCCTGTGCCCCTGGCCAGGGGAAGTGTGAGTGTGTGTCTCGGGTGCAGAGTGGGGTTAGGTCTTTATGGGCCACTCTGTCTCTCAGCAGCTGGGGATAAAGTCTGAGTCACTGCTAGAGGTGTGGGGGAAATATGTGTGTGTATGTGTGTGTGTGTTTGAGAAAGAGAGAGAGAGAGAGAGAGAGAGTGTGTGCGTGTGTAGGGAGGAGGTTCACAGCCACAGACAACCAGAACATTTATTCCTGCAGCCTTTAAAGTAGAAAGTAACCTTTCCACTGGTGAAGTTGATGAGTGTGTGTGTCTGTGAGTGTTTTTATGAGCAAGAGTTACTGTAACTTCCACACTAGTGCAAGTCTGACCTGCAGATGATCAGTGGAGAGGTGATAAGGAGGAGCTGCTATTGTGCAGTATTTCCGTGTCTGAATGTGTGTGTGTGTGTGTGTGTGTGTGTGTGTGTGTGTGTGTGTGTGTGTGTGTGTGTGTGTGTGTGTGTGTGTGTGTGTGTGTGTGTGTGTGTGTGTGTGTGTGTGTGTGTGTGTGTGTGTGTGTGTGTGTGTGTGTGTGTGTGTGTGTGTGTGTGTGTTGACAATCTATACATAGTGATGTTCTCCACCAACACCACTACACACATCCCAATCACCCCTCCCAACACCTTCTCCCTACTCTGTCTGACCCCCTCTCCTCTCACTCCCGGCATCATACATGTTTCATCAGTGTTGTTTTTAGTAAGTGGGGAAATGTGTAGTACGTTTAACAACGACACTGTTCATCATCTCGACCCTTGGTGGGTTAAAGACACTGAGACGGAGGTTGGAAGGTTTATGGGTGCCATCAAAGCTTGTGTATGACCTGAAGACACCTTATTGTGTGTGTATTGTTGTTGTGTGTGTATGTGTGTGTGTGTGTGTGTGTGTGCTCTACAAATGCCTGAGCAATTAGCTGACCTTGTTCCCGTTAAGCCCTAAATGAACTTGACCTTCTGGTGCTTTTGTTTGAGGCTATGCTTTGGCTGGGTGACTGGGGGATGGGCAAACTGGCCGTCTTTTCTTTGTCTGTATCTGTGTGTGTGTGTGTGTGTGTGTGTGTGTGTGTGTGTGTGTGTGTGTGTGTGTGTGTGTGTGTGTGTGTGTGTGTGTGTGTGTGTGTGTGTGTGTGTGTGTGTGTGTGTGTGTGTGTGTGTGTGTGTGTAGGGGATGTCCCCTAATGTCTGTCAGGGTGTTCCCCGCTGTGACACAAGCCCAGGAGCGTCAGGGAGCTTTTCTTCATCCCATTCCCAGCTGCTTCCTACAGCTGTAACTCCAGACACACACACACACACACACACACACACACACCTACTCATGCACAAACACACGAGCACACACACACACGCACCTACTCATGCAAGAACACACATGCACACACACACACACACACACACACACACACACACACACACACACCTTTGCCCTGCAGGCCACCCTGCTCTCTATCATTTGTATTCTTGCCGCCATGGTGACAGCTGACTCTGGTCCTCTACTCACTTGCTCTTTGAGCGTCGTGGCAACCATCAGCTGGTAGCTGGTAGCTGATGCAGTTGTGAGTTAGCAGGGTCAGGGATCAGGGATTTACCACCACCACAACAACACAACAGCTGGGCACGACCAATAGTATTACATAAGATTTGTTTTGGGTTATGTGTGGGCGGGCATGTGCGCACACGTGTGTTTGTGTGAGTGTGTGTGTGTGTGGTATGTGGGAGACAGAAAATAAAAGTACTGTCAATTTAATACTGTCAGAGGATTTGTGGTGCCTCAGCACAGTGTAGTCGTGTAGTAGGACAAAAGAATTAACAGAGACAAATGGTAGACATAGTAATCAGTTTCATATCTCTTCTTGTCTTATCATTTGATATTTTTTTAATCTTTGTTTTGTGTGAGTGTGTGTGTTTGTGTGTGTGAACTAGACACACACAGTGGATCAGATGGTTTTTGATGGAGACCAATGGTGCAACAGCCGCGATGTGAAATTGATTGTGGAGAATCCCCTCCAGAGGGCTTTCCTCACATATGTTTACTAGAGCTGGGAGGAGACGGGACTCACATTATTGGATAACGCACTGAGACCCTCTATAAGGTCCATGGAGGTCTTTTACAGGCTAAGCACTCCACATACGGCATTTCATATGAAGGGCACCTAGTTGACAGAAAAATATTCCTCCATTTCCCGCTAAGACAGCTTAGCAACTTTGTTACTTCCATAAGGACAAACTAAGGAGCAGAAAAACATCATAAGACAGTTGTCACAGATATATTATTATGTGACTTCTCTAATGTAAACTTCAAGAAGCAGTCCAAATATGTCAAGGTGAAAGTAGACCTTAAAATCTTTGTCAGTAATAAAACACTGGCCCCATTTTGCATCGTCTGTCCTATCTCCTTTCATCTTTCCTTTTACCTTGACCTCATTGTAAACTTCATAGGCTGAAGGAAAGGTATGAAGATGACGACTTAGTAAAAGATCATATCAACATATTGGAACTCACACTCACACTTATGGGAAGGTGGGTGTTGTTGATCTCTGTCAAGTTTATTTGTTGTTTCATGGTGCCTTCTTTTGCTTCTAAAGCAATACTGAGTAGTTTTCGTCTTTTGTTGTCCTACAGGTAGGTAGGGATGGTCTGCTCCTCCAAACTTACTTAGTGTGGTTACAGCCCATAGAAGGCGGCAAAGCAAATTCAGAAGTGCCTTTCTTTTGCCCTGTTACAAGTTGATGAAGCCCTGAAATGATTTTGGAAACATATTTTAAAGTTGAAAAAACTACTTAGTGTTGCTTTCAGGGACCACCAGTTTACCCTGTGCTAAATGATCTTTAAATGGAAGCACTGAAGAACCTTTTAAAAAGCCTTTTATTTATGAAATCCGAATGGCCTTTACCACTGAATGTTTTGGGGTCTGTAGCGAAGGGAAGAAGTCACCCCACCCGGCTTTGAACCCAGGTCTCCGGGGGTACCAGACAGGGGGCTCTGACCACAACACCAAAGAGCCAGGCTCGTTGGGATGGCAGTCAGAGCACACCCACAACTGTAGTGATGGTCACTCCATCACACTGCCTTCCCCTTTGGGAGGCGCAGTCATGCGCTTCACACACTCAGGTGTCCCTCACGCATCTCACACTGCCTTCCCCTTCGGGAGGCGCACCCATGCGCTTCACACACTCAGGTGTCCCTCACGCATCTCCCACCATACTTCTCCAATCCAGGGTGCCCCTCACATACTGGTGCTTCACCTATCACTGGGGTCCTTCACACCGGGGTCAACCTAACCTGGGGGTCCCTCATATGGCTCATACAGTGGGTGGACCTCCAATGACCTCATGGCAAGCCAACCCGCTTCATTTGTAGCGAAGGGGAGGGGAAGTCACCCCACCCGGCTTTGAACCCAGGTCTCCGGGGTACCAAACAGGGGCTCTGACCGCAACGCCAGGATGGCAGTCAGAGCACACCCACAACTCTAGTGATGGTCACTCCATCACACTGTGATGGTCACTCCATCACAGGTCATTTCACTAGGTTAGAAACTTTCCTGTCCAAAGAATAAAAATTGAAAGCAGCCATTGTGAACTTTGTTTGACCATATGCTGAGGGACTTTTAAATTGTGTTCCATATTGCATTTTCTATTTAGCAGAGCAAGGAGATCCTTTGTGGTGTTATGGTACACAGAGGAAGAGGCACACAAATGCACACATATTCACGGTTGTTGCACAAGAGTAGTGGAAACAGCAGTACCTGCCAAGATGAAGAACCTTGTTCCCACCGCTCGCTGGCTTGCTCGCTGGCTTGCTCGCTTGCTGACTCACTCACGCAAAATGAATTATGGACTTAAGGCAAGACACGGGACGCAGATGCAGTATGTATGAGAACGGTACTTCCACTTTACAGCAATCTGTGAAAGTGAGTCTGAGTGTGGGAGAGTGTGTGTGCCTGTGAGTGTGTAGTAGTGTATGCACATGCACACACATCTGTACATGGGTGTGTTCTCTTATATACAGTCGATGGCGAGTACATCTGTGTGTGTGTGTGTGTGTGAGTGCGTGTGAAAGTGACTGTGAGAGAGTGTATGTGTGTGCATATGCACACCCCAATCCACCCACACACACACATTTGTATCTGTGTGCATGTATGTGTGTGGGTGTGTGTGTGTGTATTCAATCATCTACAAGAAAAGACTGACCTGGTTCCAGGAGCACGGAAGTGACATCATCCCATGGTGCACTAGTTTGCCAAGGTTACTGTGGGGGACAGGCAGCATGTTGCGTGACATGAGAAGAATGTGGTGGAGGATGGTGCACGTGTGAATCAGCGGCAGGGGGGTGTTGTGTGTGTGTTAATATGTGTGCGTGTTGTGTGTGTGTGTTTGGGGGGCGGCGGTGGGGGGGGGGTGGTTGCCAGGGGGGTTGTCCCAGGAGGATGTAGCAGTATGAAACATAAAAATCACTTGCCGCTACTAGTACCCTACTGCTGGTGTTTGAGTGTCCTCTCTTTTTTGTGTCTGCATTGTGTGTTAGTATGTGTGTGTTTGGGTGTGTGTGCATTCATATTAGTATTTGTGTCTGTGAGAGTGTGTCTCACAAGTCAGCTCCCAATATTGCAATCCCCTTTCACCTCACACCACTCTCTCTCTCTCTCTCTCACACACACACACACACACACACACGTAACCCCCCCCCCCAACAACCACATACACACACACACTCACACCCCCCACAAACAGCCCCACCTCCACCTCCCATTGGATGACCTACTGGGGTTGCTATGGAGACCTACTTGGTGAGACAGGCGTGCAGAATGAGGGAGTTCAGATTCAGATGCTCAACGGGCATTTCCTATCATAAACTCACTCACTCACCGCCCCTCAATGAGTGTCTCTCTGGGAGCTGTCAGGCCCACAGCACCGAGGGCTTCCTTACGCCTTTCAGCCCTCAGCTCTCCATCTTTCTCCTCTCCCTTTCTCTTTCTCTCTCTCTCTCTCTCTCTCTCTCTCTCTCTCTCTCTCTCTCTCTCTCTCTCTCACTCTCTGTGCAGAGCTGTGTGAAGGGCACACAGGGGGAAGTTGTGCATGAGAAAGCAAAAAGGAAAGAGAGAGTGAGAGATGGTGGGGGGGGGGGTATGTAAGTGCCAAAAGGTTTTCTTCATGGTTTTTTTCTGTCTTTTTCAAAACTGCCTTTACTTATTTCGCAAAGAAAAGAAAGGCGAAGAAATGGCTGACAGTGAGATTTTGTTCTGCTCCTTTTTGTCCCAGAGAGAAATGAGGCAATGTACAAAATAAAGGACACAGAGAGAAAGGCACAGAGAAATGGTCGAAATTCCAGCTTACTTACAAAGCATCTATTTAACCTTGTCTACATAATGTATTTATGAATACGAACCTGAATATTAATACAAGAGCACACACACACATACACAGACTGAAAGTGACAGACAGAGAGAGAGAGAGAAAGAGAGAGAGAGTTGTGTTTGGGATCACAGGGGTCTCATTAACATTAATGTATTATCAAGAATCTGTTGACATTTTGAGTCCTTTTCAGTCACAGTCTAACACAGAGCTCTCTTTCTCTCTGTCACTGTCTGTCTCTCCATTGCCTTCTCTCTGTCCATTTTCTCTCTTTCTCTCTCTCACACACACACACATTTGTGTAAATGCACTCTTCTGTATCCACTCTCCTCTTTACCCCGTAAGCAAATTCAGTTAAATTCCACCCAGCAAGGCCCACGAGTCTGAACTTGGCTTGTTTTCTATGGGTGTGTGTCAGTAAGTAAGGAGAGAGAGAGAAAGAGCGGGAGAGAGAGAGAGAAAAAGAGGAGAAAGAGGGAGAGCGATGGTGTGTGTGTTTGTGTGTGTGTGTGTGTACCCATATGTTTATAAGATAGAGATGAAGGGTAAAATGATCCAGGTCATATAATACCTTTCTCACAATTTAACAACTAGTGTGGAACACGATGATGCGGGAACCATATGCCACTTCCCAGCACCAGTCTGTTTCCCAGGGCCACTTCAGCAGCAGCACCTCACCCAGTTTCCCTGGCCCTGGCCTGCACCCAAGGCTCTCCTGCTCATGCACCACACACACGTTCATGTCCATGAGTGTAGATTTGTGTTTGTGCGTGTGTGTGTGTGTGTGTGTGTGTGTGTGTGTGTGTGTGTGTGTGTGTGTGTGTGTGTGTGCACGTGTGAAATGCAATTTCAGTCCTCTGTGTAATGCCTGTTACATAGCGAATTGGCAATAAAGTACACTTTGACTTTGACTTTGACACACAAAACCATATGCACACACTCATAGAAACAGACATCTTCACACATCCTCCCCTTATCCTTCCTCTTTTGCCATCACCCATCTCTCTCTCTCTCTCTCTTTTTATCGTTTTCTCAATCCCTTTCTTTTGCCATCCCCCATCTCTCTCTCTCTCTCTATCACTCTCTCTCTCTCTCTCTATCACTCTCCATCTTTCATTGTCCTTTCTTTTCTTGCTCTTTGTCTTTGCTCGTTGTTTCCTGCCTCACACCATACATGCATATTCACATGCATGAGAACACTTGTGTCTTTGTATACACAGCAAAAGGACACACACACACACAGACACACTTACATGCACACACATAAATACACACACAGGTCTGTGAAATATCACTTCCATGACAAGTGTCTTTGTTCTGTCCATTAGTCTAAATGACTATCTTACAAAATACAGCTGTAGCAGCAACCACCAAATTCTCTGTAAGCACATCAGTCAATAAGCTTTAGAAAAAGTGGGACACCCAACCATTAGTCACACTCTCATACACACACACATACACACACACACGTATTTATGGCTCAGACATAATACTGTACTACCAACAACTGCTATAATACAGAGCTTAGCTCATAACGCAATCCTCTGGTGAACATGTACTCCTTTATTGTCCAAATGCATGCTGGATTCATAGTGCTATTCATTCCTATGGCGATATAAAGTCAATGTATGTCCTGTGTCCCTAAACTCAAACATATCTCTTAGGCTGACCTAATACCTACATTACACACACACACACACACACACACACACACACACACACACACACACACACAAACATACACACACACACATTACACACACCTACCTGACATGGTCTGAGCCACCAGTCGATGGTGTGCCACCATTGATAAGCGTTAGGAGTGTTATGTAACACATTTACATAACTGCAGAAAGCAAAAGAGAGGGCAAAAGTATGACAGAAAGAGAGAGGCAGAGACAGAGAGAGAGAGGGGAAGAAAGAAAAAGAAAGAGAGGGAGAGAGAGAGAGAGAGAGAAAAAGAGGGAGAGAGAGAGAGAGAGAGAGACAGACAGACAGACAGACAGACAGACAGAGAGACACAGACAGGGAAAGAGAGAGAGGGGGAAACGGCACTGTACAGGAGTATGTGTTCACTGCACCATTAAATGTCTGGCTCTCACGCTGCACCATTCTCACCCCCACCCTCTGCTGCTTCACACTCATACACACACACACACACACACATACACACACACACACACACACACACAAACATACTGTATGTAGACACACATACACATACTCACATACATAAACACACGTCTCACTCTCTCTCTCACCCATAAATGAGAGGTGCTCTGCGGAGTGCCCTTCTCATCTGTATTCAAAACCGCCGGAGCCCCTCAATAACGGCCTTGCATCCCCATCAATAAACCCCCCTGGCGGCATGACGAGTGGGGCTTTTAGCCCCGGCAGTAAACCCCCACTTAACACCTCTCCCTTTGTCATCTCCATCCGCCAGCTCTCTCTGGTGCTCAGTTAGAAAAAAACCTCACTAGTGTTTCCTCTCCAATTAGCCCTCTTTCTCTCTCCCTCTTTCTTTCTCTCCTTCTGTCTATCCACTCCTCCGTCTCATCCAGTGGAGAGCTAAGCCAAGAGGGATGAGTGCAGAGGGAGAAAACGGCCCCTAAGGAGGTTCATCTTTCCCTGGCCGACAGATGAGCCACCTGACCCCCCAACCCTCCCTCCCTCCCCATCCTTCAGCCCCCCTCTGCTGCTCAGACAAACAGCCGCACCTACATGATGTGTGTGTGTGTGTGTGTGTGTGTGTATTCTCTCGCTGTCCGTCTGGCATTCACAAGTCTGGAGCCTAGTCTTCAGCTTACACTCACAATGCTTTATTCAGTAAGACAGGGACAGAGAAAGAGAAAGGGGGAGAGGGGGAGAGAGGGAGTGGGTGAGGGTCATAAAACAAGTGAGAATCATATAGCATAAAAAAGAGAAAGCAACACAGGACTGTTTGCGGTCCATCTTGCGTGTATAAAAACAATGTCACAAATGATACTAGAACTGGCAGGTCAACACAACACAGCCAGTTGTGAAGAAAGGTCAACAGAACAGGAAAAGTAAGGTAGCATTCTGACAGTTACACACCTCACCCTGTAGTCTCAGCACATATGGCTTTACCCCATCTCCTCTTGCCAAAGGGAGAAACAAGGGGTGCTTTTACCCTGAACAGCCACAGGTGAAAGACAAACACGCACACACACACACACACACACACACACACACACACACACACAGAGTGATGGGAACCCTCATTTCAGAAACTACAAACCAATGCCATGAATTTGTTTCAGACATTCTTTAAATCAGCTGATTCTACCTAACACAGTTTTTCAGTCAGGAAGTTAATTTGTTAAATAACCTTTCTTACCTGCACACGTAGAACTGAGTAATTTTGAATATGTGGTATTGGATTGCAGCTTTTGAAGCCAGGCTGACCATCACTGCACAAACATCGACACACACACACAGTTACAGACACACAGACACACAAACACATTCAAATGTTCCCCACATTAACAGAATTGTGTAAGAGGTGACATGCTACATTCTGAGATGTCCTGGTGTTGAGGAGAAAGAGTGCTGGGGGGAGAAGGAGTTCTAAAGTTCTGGTTCTGGCTCCTGCTGGACCCGGCCCAGAGACAAAAGGCTCCCAAAGAGAGAAACGAGAAAACGCAGTAACAATTCCTGTATCCAAAAGTAGTTCAGTGACAGCACATATCCGATAGAAACAGTAAGAAAAAAAGTAAGAAGCATTCTGTAAAAAAATGGAAGCTTGCTTGACTGTATTGGTAGGAAGTTCTTGAGTGCTGTTTGTTAACAAAGAGTGTCTCGAACCCGAGAGCATGTTCCCTGATCCTGTGCATACTGAAAAACATGCAGTGTGGCTAAGGGGGTTAAAGTTGGTGGGGGTGGGGATGTTGGAGATCGGGGGGTTGTGGTTTTTTTTGTGTTGCATTTTAAATCCCACTGCGACAAAATCTGCAGCTGTACTTCCCTGGATCACGTACGTTTTTATAAGTGTGTGTCAGCCCAAGCCAGTGAGTCCAGTTGTTGCTGGCTGAGTTTGTCCAGAGGGATGTATCCAAAGAAGGCTGTTGCTCCATTTCAGTGCATTTAAGAGGGTGGTTTTTCAGTGCTGGGAAGAAAACAGTTCTCGAAAAAAAGTGGGACAAGAAAAAAAAGGCAAAACCAAACCTTTCCAATCAGTAAGAAGTAATATGTTACATATTAAATTGAGTACTACATACATGTGCATTAGATTAAGCATAATATGTTACATATTACTCAAAATGAATTTAAAATGTAAAAAGTGTGTGTCTTATGTGGGTCAAGGCGAAAGACTGTTCACCATCATCCGTGAGGCCAAGCGGCCAGTGTGAGTGAGAGTTTGTTCTCAAGTGTGTTCTCAAAAAAAGTAGACTTTGCTTTTTTGCTTTTCGCCTGAAGCTCTCAATGGTGCACCTGTGAAGTCAGAGGTGTCTAAGCAGTGCATCCATGTAGAGCAGCACCCAAAGTCTCTATTTCCTGTTTCGGGTGGCGCCAGCGGTAGCGGGCTTTTTGTTGTTTGGGCGGCGCACAGGTACTTTGGAGACTGGGATACGTGTGCGGGCGGGCTGCGCCACGTTGGTCTTGGCAGCAGGTTCATGGGGTGTAGGGCTGGTGGGGCTGGTGGGGCGGGACCCGGGGCTGGTGGCAGACTTCGAGAGCTCACCCTGGCTAGAGGAGTGTGGTGGTGGCACCTTTTGGACACTCACAGGGATCTTGGAGTCACGCGGGAGGCTCGTGCTGCCCTTCATGGAGCGGAAAGAGGACAGGGCGTTAGGCTGGCTTGGCGAGCGCGGGCTGAGCGTCACAGTGCCCGTGGAGGCAGACTGTGAGCTTGTGTCGTCCTCGTCCGAACCGACGGCGCTGGGGCTGTCGGGGTCGTAAAGGTCATACAGGGCGTCGCCGGAGCAGCTCTCCCGAGGCAGACGGACTTCCCTGCACAGGAAGCTGCCGTCCTCGTCCTCCGCCACGGGTGTCGGGGAATCCCAGTACCCCTCATCACTTGGCGGCGCGTCTTGGAGGTCCTTGTCCACTGGAGGTGGTGAGGGGCGTGTGGGGGTCTGCTGTTTGCCTGACCGTCCGCTCCCACCAACAGGGATTCTGCTCAGTCCCAGCCCCTTCAACGACGGTGTGCGTTTCTCTGCGCGGGACGACGGCGTTGTGTGGTGGAGGCCGTGCTCTGACCGCGGCAGGTCTGGGGAGTCTTCACCCTTCTGTGGCAGCATGTGCCACAGCCCCTGCATGTCGGCATCGTCCACCCCCTCCGGACTGGCCATCTCCTCCCCTCCGCCCATGTAGGCCACCACCCCGCTGCCCTGCGCTGGGGGCTGGGGGGAGGGCTTCTTCGGGGGACCAGTGGCAGAGGACACGGACGCGGTAGCAAGGACACGCTGGTGGGCCGGTAGGAAGGTGGAGACAGGCACCGGTGTCTGGGTGATGGGGGTCACCTGAGAGGCCAAAGCAGGCTTGGCAGGGGAGCCTCTCTCGGAGGCCCTGAGCCCACTGATGCTGGCTCCATTGCTGCTGGTCGTCCCGCTGCTGGCAGTGCCACTGCTCGTGCCACTCGTGCCGTTTCCATTCCCGTTTCCATTGCCGGGCTCATCCTCCACATCAGCAATGATATCACCGCAGCCCGTGAGCGAGTCAAAGCTCTTGAGCGAGGTGACATCATTGAACATGGAGCACAGACGGTCCACCGATGGCTCGGAGGGTGGGTCGGCCAGGCTGCGGTCCAGAGGAGGGGTCATGCACGACGAGTCCCGCGCCGAGTCGGATGCCAACCGGGCCGGGCTGCCGAGCTTGTCCTCGCGACGCCCGCCGACTGATGCCCTGAGGGGCGAGATGTCCGGAGACCTCTCTTCAAAAACAGTGTGTGGTATCGGGGGAGAGCCTCTCCCGGCCTCCCCTTGAGTGCCCTGAGTTTCCCCCTCCAGGGTCCCAGAATGCATTGAGGCCACGGCATCGATCGCGGTACTCACCGTAGGGCTCTCACTTCCTTTCTCTGTGGCCACAGCCTGGGGGTCGGAGGTCAATGTCAAAGTAACATCCTTGTTCATCAACTCAGCACTGCCCGAGCGTGATACGGTGAGGACGTCTCCTTCTGTCACCTCCCTCCCCACCTCCTCAGACGCCTCCTCCTGCTCCTGCTGCCTCGGCCGCTGCTTCCGACGCCAGCGCCAACTGCTAAAAAAACCCCTCAGCCCGCGGCTCCGCCGCCCTACGCTACACCCCGACGACCCACCACAACCTCCGCCACCATCCCCTCCCCGCACGCTGTTGCGCCGTAGCAGGGAGAAGAAGCTGATGGACTTGCTGAGGGTGCCCCTGCTCATCGTGGGCATCGCAGAGGAGGAAGAGGAGGACCTGCCAGTGTGGTGGTGGTGGTGGGGCTGGTCACCACTCGCCATCCCAGCATTCCCAAGGGTGCCCCCCTCGGAGGTGTCGGACAGGGGCGACGTGGAGGTGGCGTCGCTGGTTATGCCATCGTGCGTCTTGCTCCTGACCAGCTCCAGGGCCTTGCCGGCCGCCTTGTTTCCTCCGCTGCTGCCACCCTCGCCTTTGTTCCGCACGGAGAAAATGCTGGGCATGCCGCCGCCGGAGCGCCGCTTGCCAAACAGCTTGAAGGCGGCTTTGTTGATCTTTCCGGATGACTGGGGCTCGACCGGAGGTGGCTTGCTGTTCTCCGTCTGCACCTCCATCTCTGCTGCTGCTGCTGCTGCTGCTTCACCCGGCTCCTCCCGCTGCTGGGGTGGCTTGTGGACGCTCTCTTTCCTTTCTGTCCGTCTTTATCTATCCCTCCACGCTGTCTCGCTCCTTTTCTCTCCTCTTGCAGACACACACACATACACTCCCCGTCTCTTGCGCTCTCCCTCCCTACTGTTCTTTCTCTCTCTCGCCCTTCCTCTGTGATTCTGTCTCCTGCTTGCCTGTTGGCTCCCTCTCCCTCCCTCCCTCCCTCTTTCTCTCTCTCTCTCCCTCTTGCTCACTCACTCACTGGCTGGCTGGCTGGCTGCTGCTACTCCTGACAGTCTCTATGGTAACTGGGGAGGGCTAAGCAGCTTTCGTCAGCGTTGGAGTGGAGCCAGCGCCTCAGCTCCCCCCGCCCCCCGACACACACACCCCCTGCCTGCCTCCTCCCCAACACATATACACACACACGCACGCGCGCACACACACACACACACACACACAGACATGCACGCACATGCATTCACGTCCTCCCCCATCCTCTCCTCACCCTCATGGATCCCGCCTCTTTTTTTTCGTTTCTTTACTTCAATTATTTATCTCCCCAGCCTAGATTCATCACATCCACTCCGGTAGAATATCCATCATGCTGAATGGCACATACTATTCCTTAAGGAAAAGTGAAGAAGACGTGTGTGTGTGTGTATGTGGGGACGGTTTGAAACTAAAGAGTGTGTGTGCGTGTGTGCGTGTGTGTGTCTGTGTATGTGTCCTCTGTTTCTGTTTTTAACCCCTGATGTAACAGAGTTACAGTGCCTTTGACAAGACAGATTCATGAGGAAACGTAATTACATGCTGTTAACTCTTTAACATGTCTACATTGAGGCAAATGAACGTGGGATGAAGGGAAAAAATCTCAGTGTAAACAAAAATAAGCCTTTGAAAATCCCCCTTCTGAAGGAAAGACTCCGGGAAAAAAAAAACAACACGAGAGCTGAATAACTGCTGTGGTGTCTATGTGGAGGATTTGTGCAAAGCTGCTGACTACAGTTAAAAAATTATTACAGGGATTGGGGCTAGGAGCACAAGTGAATTATGTGAAATATTTTTGCTGTAACATCTTTGCTTACACTGTAAAACAAACACTTAATCATATGCTAAACAGGTTAAAAAAAAACATCGTTTTTTTTCATACCTATAATCTTTTTTATCAAACCCTCTCTGTGTAGCCTTCGGCCATTTCTGCTTGCCTGTAGTTTGGTGATGAGCCTCAACGTGTTCCTGCACCCCACCCCCTTTCCCCATAACGAGGACTTAGCTCCATCTGCACAACAACATATGGCCACTCAGGCAGTTATGACAGCCCCAAGTTCTTACAAGTCTTCACCTTCTGCTTGTGTGTAGTTGGTTGTGTGTCTTTTAGTGTGTATATGTGTATAAGGATAATATACATTACTACACATAACCTGTTATCAGATGCTGTTTAACAAAGACGGAACTTTGCAACTAATACTACTACAGACAACAAGCCACTTCAGTTGGAAGAGGATATTTTCCTTGCCAGGAGAGGTCTCTGAGGTCTTCAGCTCACTCAACAGTTACAGGCGTAATGGAAGAAGCTGCTTGTGTGGAGAAACAGAGAAACAATTTAAAAGACCTGTGAGAAAACCAAGTACAGAATGTTCAGATGAGAGTCCCAGAGCAAATTCCCATGAGCCTTGACATGTGCCACTGTAGCTACTGAGACAGCTGAATGTTGCTAAGACGAATGCTTCCCCTCTCTCGCCAAAACTGAATCAAAGTCAAATCTGCTTAATTGGCATTACAAAAACTAAGTTTGAACCTTGCTGTTATTTCTCCTCTCCACCTCTCTTTTTATTCCATCCTTCATTTTACAAATGTATACCTCCATCTTATTGTACTGCACTGAGGTAAAACAGTCTTTTCATGACAACAGACACCATAGTCTTTTTTGCATACAGGGAAACCATCTGTCGTGTGTCTGCTGTCTCATCTCTTATCTCTTCTCTTTAACGTACTGACAAACCTGATTTTCTGGTTCTGTGTTTATCAGTTTAGTTCCGCTTGTGTGCATGTGTGTGTGTGTGTGTGTATGTACTGACCTTGGAGTCACTTTAAATTTCTAGGTGGAATGCTTGTCATATGCGTTAATCATCATAGGTGCTCCTTACCCTCACTCAGTGTCTCGACTGCGTTAATGTAGGTTGGTTCTGCTGTTCCATCATATCTGTGCCACCAAATCTCTGC
This sequence comes from Coilia nasus, assembly GCA_027475355.1. Classification (NCBI taxonomy): domain Eukaryota; kingdom Metazoa; phylum Chordata; class Actinopteri; order Clupeiformes; family Engraulidae; genus Coilia; species Coilia nasus. The sequence continues at coordinate 29,014,552 of CM050203.1, forward strand.
TGGGGGGTACCAGGGGCCCAAGTTAATCAGAGCCACATGAGATAGACTGAAGGAGGGTGGGGTGGGGGTGGGGGGGACTAAGCTTCAAGAAACAATGCCAGAGTTCAGTTGATTAAATATAGCCAGCCAGCTTGTTCTCATTCGCTTTTTCCACCACTTCTAATGTAAACCTATTCAGTTTTCAGAGAGATGCTCTATTGTGTGAAGTCCCCACCCAGGGCAATATTCATTGGGCAGAATAAGTGGGGCATTTAGAGAGCTATGGGAGGAAGCACTGTTTCTACATACAATACAATAGACCAATGTACAACAGATCTTGCTGCTCAATTAGAGTGTTCTGAATTCGCCTGGCCTTGCAACAATTCACAATCACCCCGAATGACTGTGTGTGAATAAAGGCAGAGTGCAGTAACTATGTGAACATAGAAACTGAGAAAAATACCATTAATGTTGTCATATTGCCCAGTCAAACATGCTGTATGTATAATACTGATGAGTCTTTTATCTGCTTTCTTAAAAGGTAGTGTTATGAAGTCAATTTCCGGTCTAAACTCAATTTAGCAAAATATGTAGTTACTGCCTTTTGGTTTTGTAGGGCAGTCCTTCATTTCATAAAGGTAGAGTGGGTGGTAAGGATTGGAATGATGGAATTGGGTGACTGGCATAGCAAACCATATTCAACAATTTTAGACTGTAGGCGTAGTTGGATGTGAAGCTGCCATAAATAATTGATTTCCTATGTCTGCCTGACTGAGGCCTGACCTTTCCTATAGGGAGATAATTAATCAGCCTTTTTTGGTCAGTATGCACAGATGCACACATTTCAAGCTGTATATATATTAACAGGGTTGTCTTGGGGCTGTGGGTCAACACAGTGGATTATCCCTTCTCCACCCCTCCAAAAAAAGGAAGGGGGGGGGGGGGGGGCACTGCAACTGAGCGGCTTTGTTACTTACAGACAGAACCATTGTGTTCGATACGCTTCACCGTTTTGGACAGGTAGCCTAGTCCTAATGCGTAATGCTGGACAGATTTAACCGGTCACACGACAAAGCGTCCGCGTATGCTTATCTGTGTTTGATCAGTGGGTGGCGGCGAAGACAGGACTTCCTCGGCTAGCCTACGCCATAGATATGACAAAGATAAAGAATGAAAAACAAACATGACATGCAAACCTTGCCAGTTTTAACAACGCTGACAAAAGTGACTTTTTACGACCCACAGACGCTTCCGTGGTCTGGAAGTTCACTTCACTACAACGCTGCTTTCTCCTCTATCTTCATGATGTGCCGGCAGCCGTGAACATCACTCTGTGAAAAGCACTCGCCAGCCTGCTGTAAAGGTGCATACATGCTTTACGATGGCACACAAGGGAAGTGGCTAAGTTTTCGTACACAAAATAAAACGACTCCCTGGCATACACCATGCAACCCAACAAAACGCCATCCACTTGTAAACGTCAATCTGATTTGGGACTGCATTACTTGTACCTTTCTTACACGTGTAAGCTCAATCAATTCCGTACGATTGTTCCTTTTTTAGGCCGGTGCCGTAGTGCTGTCGTTTGCACGGCTCCTAATAAAACCAGGTCTCTTGTTTAGGCTACTCGGCTCGGGCTGCAAAGTTTTTTTTGTTGTTTTTTTGCAGGGGCCCAGTGCCAGTTCAGAGGGATTAAGGTAAACCCCAATTCCTCCCAGTAATCCTATTCCCCTATTTAATACAGGTCCCTCGGGCTTTTGCCCAATAGCGTCTGCGTTTGTGCGTATAGTCTAGCGTGTGCGCGTGCGTGAGTCTCTTAAGAGCTGTCGAAGGTAGCTCGCTTAATGAAAAATTAAGGACCACTATAACCGATCGTAAAGACGCGCCTAATGGCTAACATCAATCACGTCTGTTTAATGGGGAAGTTGTAGTATACTTTTGAAACGAATAACGTGTATAAGTGACCTTATGTGACCCGCTGATGTTCCTTAGTTGACCCCATGGATGGCCTGTAATGCCAAACCGACCTTTGCCATGGCCCATAACGGTTTAGAGACCTGAATTTAACGGTGCATATCATAGGAGGGTGATTTAAACAGTGTGATGAAAAATCACTCTCCTTAAAAGCATGTCACATTTTATGGATTGAACCTAAATTCCCCAATGGCCACAACCATTTATGTACAATCATATGCATGTCTGCTAGACAAATTAGGACTGACTGAGGGAAATAATGAACAGGGTTGTCCTTCAAGGGCTAGGAGTAACAACACACTGTTTACTTGATGGTTTTTGGTAATATTATTTATTCATTTTAGTGCTATTGACATTCTTCTCTTTATATTTAAAAAAAATCTTCAGGTGATGCCTGTGATAACATTTCTTTTACAGCCATTTTACAACACAGACAGGGCCATCTGTTCGTCCACTCGACACATGGCAGCCAACATAGGGAGCAGTGCCATCAAAGCTGCCAAACAACACAATCATACATACACATACCTACACACACACGCACATGGGCACACACACACACACACACACACACACACACACACACACACACACACACACACACACACACACACACACCTCATTCCCCCTCCCCATGTCTATCTACAAGCCCCCCACACCCACTCCATTCCTCCAGTCCATCTGACGCTATCACTGCAGCTCCTTCCAGCTCAGCAGGTCATGCGGGCCACGCCGAACTCCAGGCTGACCACGGCCGGCTCAGCCTTGGCGCTGCTGAACGGCTCCTCCAGCTCCGGGTAGCCGTTCTCAGTGCCACTGCTGCCCTCTACTGTCCGTTCGCTGCAGCTGCGGGACAGGCCACTATCCACCTCATCTTCCTCCTCCTGGGCCTCCTCTGCCTCCACCACGGGTTCGTCGTCTTCCTGCTGCTGCTGCGCCTCCTTGCGGCTGAGCGGGGCGCCCAGGATGAGGGAGCGTGGCCGCGCCGGCAGGGTGCGTTCACGATGGGCCGTCCGCAACTCCAGTGGGGACACGGCCACACCATACTTCTGGAGCTTCTGCACATGGGAGAGGGAGAGAAAGGGAGGGAGAGAGAGAGAGAGAGAGACATGAGTCATGCATTTATGACATCTAACAAAATGTATATATTATTACTTGTTTGCCCTTTATATTGTAAGGTCCTGTGAATTCTTTGGCAAATACAATGTATGATAAAGAAATTTCAAACGGAAATTGTTGATGTGAGTGTGCATGTTTTTTGTGTGCAGGCAGTGAGGGATAGAAAGGCAGAAAAAGACAGAAAAATGTGGCTGAAAGAGATGGGTGACAAAGATGGAGAGATGCAGGAAGAGGGAGCTAGAGAGAGAGAGAGAGAGAGACAGAGGAAGGGAGAAAGAAAGCAGAGAAAGAGAGGGAAAGAGGGAGAGAGAGAAGGATGGAGAGGGCGTTAAAAACGCTGACTCACAGACTGCAGGCTGCGGATGGTGTTCTCCAGCTCACGGCTGTTCTCCCTCAGTGTCAGCACTTGCTTCAGGACGGACTGCCGGGGATGCATGGAGCGGTCAAACTGATGGTACATGTTTCTCCAGAACCTGCCCGCCCACACACACACACACACACACACACACACACACACACATTACATTCGGCTGCACAAAATGTAAGCTATTAAAACAGAAAAATGACAAACAACTAAGAGAAGAGATGGAGATTATGAGACGAGAGATTATGAGAGAGATGGAGACACATTAAAAGCATGAAAAGCTATCAACAGGATTAGAAGATGGGTAGAAAGACACAAAGAGCTATTCTTCTTTCAGCTATTCTTTAGCCTTTATTAAGACAGAACAGTGAAAATCAGACAGGAGAAGAGTGGGGAGACAAAGATGGGGAAGGATCAGAAAACGACCTTGGGTTAAATTTTAACCTGCGCCCCTGATATACGGTATGAGTGCCACAGCCAACTGCACCACCGACAAAACGATTTTACAGGTAAGGTCACATGGACAGAAAATGTGAAGGTATGGGTTTAGGAAAAGGGTAGACCAGCAGACAGAGAGGAGAGGCAGTGGGAGAGGTGGCACCCACCTGAAGTGGAATGGCTGTGTGGAGGGCTCCAGCACTGGCTGTGTCTCTGCTGAGATGGGGTCGTACAGAGGGTTCAGGTAGTTCTGCTGCTCAGACAACAGGTGCGCCCACAGAGAGTATGTCTTCTGCTTCAGACTGAAAACACAAACACACACACTTGCACGTTACATTGTGTGTAGGACACTCCTCACTGTGTGTGTATGTGTGGTATGTTGTCTATGAACTGCATCAAGCTGCAAATTACCACAGGTGACCATATGGCCATGGGACGACGTGTTTGTTACTTGATTAATGTAATCGAAAAACACATCCAACAAAATCCTTTTGTCCCTTTGAGAGTGCATTAAGGTCTCGTGTCTCACAAGTACTCACTGCAAATCCTCTCTCTGCCGTTGGCAGTTGCCGAGGAAGTTGCCGAACTGGCAGGAGTGCACGTGCTCATGGATCTGGATGAGGAACCACTCGCTGAACTGGAAGGCCTGAGGGAACTGCTCCGTCAGCTGCCACACGCACTCCAGGAACTGGGTGAAGACCGGGGACACCTCCTTAGGGTCGCCGTCCAGCTGGTCACACCTGAAGGGGAGAAGGGGGGGATGAATGGATGGATTCATTATTCGGATTTTATGCTACTGTTCTTTAACCATGTTGACCGTCATTGCGTTCTAATTATTGCACTTTCACAATATTGTGTGTCCAGTTATATTTATAGCAGCCAGTCAGTTTATTACTGCCCTGCTGAGTGTTTGTGCCCATATTTAATGCTATTTATTGCTCTTTTGCACAGCATCCCAGCCTTAGCCTATTTACTACTGAAGTTTTGCACATCGCTCCATATATTTGTTTTTCTTTTTTAAAATCCTGTAAGTAAAGCTAATAATTGAATACATAACAGCTGTTTCTGGAATAGCCTCGTCTTGGAGAACCGATTATTTTCTGGCTTACTGTATCAGGGCCCTCCTACCCTTATAATTAGGAGTGGTGTAGCTGATGATGTACCTGAACCAATTATGCAATTATTTTAAGGGTTTTCGCATTTATCAAACACCTGTCCAAAATAAGACTTTACAGAAAATGTTATATGTGTATGTACTGTATTGGTAATTGCCCATTAATCTTGGATTGGATTCCCACAGAAAGACTCTTGACTAAGTTAATAACTAAGAGATATTCCTCATACTTCATATCTCAGTAGATATGAAAATATTTTTTTTCCTAAGCTACAGTGTAATTTTAATTGTAATAAATTATTTCTGCACAGCCAAAAAGGATAAAGATCTGTAGAAATACATAATGAAGGTAATAGTAATAAAAATAATTAAAAACAAATCCAGTTTACCTATCAGCGAATTTGTGGCCGAAAGAGATCCAGTCTTTCTCAATCAGTACCTGAAGGGAGGAAGAACAACATTTCAGATCTGCAATACATCCACCTGACACACACACCAATGACAATGGCACTACTAGGGAACATGTCAAAACAAGGGCCTTGGCTGCGAGTCACCACGGTTTGAGGGATAGGCGGCACCCGTGTTTACACAGCAACACACTGCGATTATCTGTACAATTCCGTTCATTAGTGTGTATGTGCATGTAAGTGTGTGTGTCAGGTAATTAGTGAGTAAGTGTATGAGTATATGTGTATGCGTGAAAAATGTGGTCGAGTGTTTCAGGTTGCATGGCCATACATCAATTGGCCGTCTGTTGACAGTCTTTTATGTACTCCATACTTGCTGTACTTTTATCCTTTTAAGCAGTTATACTTATTTTTTATCTTTTCTTATCCTTTTATGTCTTTTAATGACCTTATACTTATTTTACTTTTATCCTTTTATATGGATTTTATGTTTTGTGCTTTAAATATTGTTCTTTGCTTTTTTTTGTTAAGAACACTGAACTGCCTCTGTGTATGAAATGCACTATATACCAATACAAATGCCTTGCCTATGCATGTGTAGGCTGTGGGACCTACCATAAAGCCCTTGATGGTGCGGTAATACGGGTCCATGAGCAGGGCTCCTAAAGAGCACACTTGGGCTGTGCGATCCCAGCCGTCTGAGCAGTGAACCAACACGCTGGCGCCCTCTACTGTCATCGCCTGAAAAACACACATCATGCATCAGTATAAAACAACGCATTACTGATGTAACAACAGATATAAATGTAACATTCCAGTATACCAGAGTGTTTTTTCCTGAGATATGAAAACCCTTAATTTTGTAAGTCAGCTGACTACACAGTTTGGACCCTACTCCTCAAACTGCAGGACATTAATGGTTTTCAATTCTTCCTTTGTTCCTTTTGCTTTGCATCAAAGAACAAAGACACACTCTGTCTTTTCAAGCATTTTTACATAAAAAGTCAATTTCCAGTGCAAGAGGAGCTATAGTGCACAGACCTTCATGAGGAAGACAGCCGCATCAACAACGGCCTTAATGTGTCTCAGCCAGCCCGAACTCTCAAGTCCCACCAGATACTCACTGAAGGAGAGTGAGCGTGTTCCAACCACTGAAAAAAAAAAAAAGATCAGAAAGAGTGAGAGAGGAGGAAGGTAGGGAACCACTCACCACTGCCAGAGTGGCCAAGCCCTTTTTAAAACAAGTCGTTAAAAAAAATCCTGCCATCTGCCTCATCTGTTTCTCTGACCTTCCAGAAGTTTTTGAAGACTGGCCCTCATGATGTGAATGTTTTCAATGCCCACAAACTGGAAACGGATGTTGGAGTAGTTGTCCTCGTTTTCATAGCCTTTCCCGGCAGCTCGGTTGGCAAGAGCATTCAGCTGTGGTGAAACATTCACATTTCAATGTCAATTCTTTTGGATATATGGTTTACAATAAAATGTACAAAAATTAGCCAAAACGATCAAAACAATCCTAATTAATACCAAACAACTTCAAATACCACACCAAATTAGTGTAGAAGCTTTGAAGAGGAGCCAGATACTTTGGTAAACTTGTTTACCTTTTATTGGAATTCTTGCTAAAAAACAATTCATTAGTTATTTCCCCCAATTTGTTACAATCTGTGAGCTTTATAAACAAACCCACAATAAAGGTTTTTGGCATGGCAAGCCTTTAGGGTTTTTGTTCCATTTGAAACCTCTACAAATTCATGTCCTTTCATTTTCTCATACAATGATGGCATTCAAGAAATTAGAAAGAAGTGGAGTAACAGTCTAGTTCCTCTTTCTACTAAAGAAGACAAACACAAACACAAAAACAACCACAAACACACACAAATACATCCGCTCCAGGTGATGAGTGTGTGAGAAGCGTGTTACCTTGGGCCGTGTGTCCATGACGTAGATGAACCTGCAGTTGTGGTTGGTTTTGTTGATGGCCTGCAGCATGTGCTCGTCCTCCAGACAGCGAGCGCTGAACCCCGAGAGGGGCTGACTGCACCGACACATGGCTGACTGTGACACACACACACACACACACACACACACACACACACACACACACACACACACACACACACACACACACACACACACACACACACACACACGCACGCACACACACACGCGCATCATGTATTGTTTATTGTGATATTGTAATATTTTTCATATATTGTACAGTCTTGTCACACAGTTAACAAACATCAACAATCATCAGATACGAAGGTAGCACAAGATAGCAGATCAAAGGCTGCTTTCCCAAGCGATGATATGTACAAAGACGACATACACACACATTTCGGCATACACTGGATAAATGCATCTGCTAAACAAATGAAAATGAACTCAGTCACCTTATTCATAACATTACCAAAGGAACAATATAGAACAACACCACAGCACAAAATCCGAGTATGACATATAAACTATATGGCCTAAATGCTGAGAGCCACTTAAATATCAGGGGAGTTTTTCATTACACTGTCTATGAGTTGCTATTAGCTGCAGGTACAATACCACACCCCTGTTATCAAATTATCTCTGATAAGGAGTGTGTGTGTGTGTGTGTGTGTGTGTGTGTGTGTGTGTGTGTGTGTGTGTGTGTGTAGCCTGATTTGTTAATAAAAGGAGGTGTGGGAGGATAAGCAAACGGAAAGCTCTTTACCTGCAAAACTCAGACAAATGAACAGTCAAGACAAACACTGCCAGCCAGCCAGCATTCAGCACACAAGATGACAAGCAACTTGTTTTTAAAAAACAAGTCAGCAAACTAGCACTGGGCTTTTTCTGCTCTCTTCGGGGAAAAATACAATTGGACAGCAGATTTGTGGGCTACACTATGAGACAGTGAGGATGTCCTACTGCATTTGAGATGTTCAATAATGTTTTACAAGGCCAAATAACACAGCGCTGGGGCCACAGACAAGCAATGAACATAAACAAACTGAGCAAGGGGGCATTTCAGGTAACTTGCTTTTGTGCCAAAACTAAGTGAGTTAGCCCAGAGTGACTGGCAAGCCTGTCACCAGAGGAGCTGCATGGCTTCATTCTCCTAGCAAAAGAGAAAGCTATAGGACTTTAGTGTTTCTGAGAGAATATTTGGAGATCCTGGTCATAAAGTTAATTTGATAAATTAATTGTCTAGAAAAGTTGTCAACAGTCAGACAAATAGTCAGAACAATGGGACAGACAGAAAATGTATCTTGTGTGTTTCGGCTCCTTACCTTCTTCTCCTGGTAGAAGTAGGTGAGGACGGGGAAACGGCCTTTGCTCCGGAATTTGGAGCTGCCCATGATGATGGGCTTACTGGCAGTGATGGGCACGTATAAATCTCTAGGATATGTGTCGCACACCTGAACACACACACACACACACACACACCATAATCAGCCCACAGTCTCACTTGATTTTGACACAACTCACAAAAATGCCCATTCCTCAGAGCCTTTGTAAATGACTTCTAAAATACCGTCATTTAGGATGATTTCATTACATTACATTACACTTAGCTGACACTCTTATCTAGAGCAACTTACAGTTATTTTGGGTACAGGTTACAGTCCCCTGGAGAAATATGGGGTTAGATGGCTTGCTCAAGGGCACTTCAGCCATGGACAAGAGTGCAAGAGAGCACTACTTATTTACTCCCCCACCCACATCCTACTGGCATGGCATTCAAACCTGCGACCCTCTGATCCCAAGACCAACTTCCTAACCATTAGGCCACAGCTGTCCACTGAATAACAGAGTTCATGTGGTGTCACTACTTGCACTCAGTGTAACTCAAGTCACACCAAACCCCTTTTACTTATGAAAAGCTGTTTTAGCCAAGTGACTGATGCTGATGTTATGATCTTCATCACATGAGGATGGGACATACAACCCCAATTCCGATGAACTTGGGACATTGTGTTAAATGTAAATAAAAAATAAATGCTATAATTCTCAAATCATACAAGCAATATATGTGTTTGAGAATAGTCCAAGGACTACATATAACAACAAAAAAATCCAGTTTCAATAACTGATATGTTGTCATTTGACTTTTCTCAAACACATATACTGCTTGTATGATTTCAGAATTATAGCATTTGTTTTTTTATTTACATTTAACACAATGTCCCAACTTCTTCAGAATTGGGGTTGTACATTCATTGACATTTCTGGTGCTGAAGCTGCAGGAAAGTTGAGCACCACACTCCAAAGAACACCAACAGGAGTAAAACGCCCGACATAGCTTAACAACTGCAGTAACATTTTAAACTTGGACATTTTACACCTGAAAATGTAACTACTTCTGAGTGTTACAGCACAGTTAAAATATTATACTGGATATATAAATTATGTTATAAATATTTAACTGGTCCACATCACCCTGCGTTTTATTTATTTTATTTGGCAAATCAGGCCATTTAGTGTTCAATAACTGCTATGCAACTATCGTCAGTGTAGGATCAAGTGTAGTAACCACCATGACCAATAATAATAATAATATTTATAATAATAATAATTTTTATAATTTTTTTTGCTAAAGGGACTCCACTGTGACACCATGGTGCAGGACTGACGGCTCACCTTGTACTCTCTGTTGACGTCGGTCTGCTGCCACTGGTCACATGGCACCCCCATGCGCTCAAACTCGGCACCGAGGTCAATGAGCTGCCAGCCCTCCTCTCGCTGCTGGTCATTCTGCTTGGGGTTGTAGGAGAAGGCATACAACTCCTCATAGGACACTGCCAGAGAGACAGAAGGAGGGCGAGAGAGAGGGAGGGAAGAGATAGAGAAAGGGACACAGAAACAGAGAGGGAGAAAGAGACAGAGAGAGTGCGAGAGTGAACGAGAGAGAGAGAGAGAGAGAAAAAAAGAGAGAGAGAGAGAGAGAGTCTTCAACTGGGTCATGAACAGTCTATTCATAAATGTGACAAGTTTGGCAAAGGTCATCTCTCCACGTCTCCGACTTGGAGAGGGCCTTGACATCCACCTGCACAGACGTAACACACAAACTTACACGTAGCACACATACTTACAGTCACATATATGGACACACAGAAGTGATGACACACACACACACCAACTGAGACACACACACACACAGCTGTCAGAGCTTAATCACACCATCTGCAGCCTCCCCGACCCCACCAGGCCTCTGCTTTAACATTCCAAGTGCAAAATCTGACTTCGCTTTTTCCTTTCCTCTCCATTTTCAAATGCCTGTTTTCCATGCAGTCGCACCGCCATTTTAGATCTCATTTACAAACTCACTTTCATTCATTTATTTAATTTTCTCTGATGAATGAAGTTATTCCCTTAACCCCTTCCTTCACTCACTCTTTCACTGACTCATTCACACTCTTCTCCTCCTTCCTTCATTTATTCATTTTCTCTTCATGATTCCCTTATACACTCACTCCTGCTTTCCTTCCTTCACCTCTTCTATTTTTCTATTGTTCTTTCTTACAGACCTACCTGGCCTGAGTAGCCTGAGCAGTGAGCTGTAAACGTCATGGCAGTCCCTCTCGCGGCCCACCACAAAGTGCACGGCGCGGAAGTTGCGGCACTGGATGACCAGCGGGCAGCCACTGGTGGTCAGGGGCAGCTTCTCCACAGAGGCGATGTGGTGATGCAGGATCTACGCAGGAGGCGACATGGAAACAACATGATTATAGATGTGTAGAGGTTTGCAATTACACCAATTTAATAAATAGCCCAATATATAGCCAAAAGGTTCTTCCATTTCTTAAAGCAAGTGATTCATATCCACACCACCTGAATATTAAATTATATTTTACTCTTTTTACATTATTTGGTCATGTATCCCTACTTCTGCTAAATTAGCTTTATTGCTGAAGGGGACAACAAAAGTATCACTTTACCAACATCTGGTGTAAAGTGGTGCAGAGGTATGGCTATGTGAGAACAGCACAGATAACAATAATAAAATCTTTAATGGATCATCAGTCCATCCGGACCAAACAAAGTGACTTCTGGGAAGTGAAATGGCACAACAGTCAATTTGATCACTGTCTGTTAATTACTGTTTTGTAAGATTTACAGTGCCAATGATTTTGGAAAAACACCATTAAAGGGACCATTTGAGTTTAGGTCCCAGGCCATTTGAAACCACTTAGCATGAATAATTAAGCAATTATTTGTTTATTCCATAATATCCTGATTACCTTGAAATGGCGTGTTAAAAATGTTTTGTGTTGGTGTGTTATGGTGTGTTAAGAATGTCTTCAGAATGTATGTTACATACATGACACAAAGGTTAGGTTTCAGAGTACAAAATTAACACATTTCTCTACCTAAAACAGTTGGCTTTTGAGTCGCCGGTCCTGGGAATGTACTGCAATAAGCATTGATCTGCATATTCATGAACCATCATTGTTAACACCCTCTAAGATCACCATGACAGCTAGAACTTCGACACAGATTTGGCGTTGTCTTTCTCCAACCATGTACAGACCAATTTGTCTATGTGAAAACAGCATGTCGCATGCCAATGCAATGATGTATGTATAGTTTCTTTATAAGCTTCACTCCTTCACCACAAAAGAAAGCTCTGTCAATAAATCTTCACTGATGCACACAAGCGATCAGCACAGCATGTGGTTTGTTTTAGGAGAGTCAGGAAGTAAGATTAAAAACAATGTGGTTTCCCCATTTCTCTCAAAAACGCAGTCCTTTCCCATCTGTTCATGGGGCTACCCAGAGCGTTTATGGCCTGTACCTCCTTTTTATAAAATGCAAAACACCGGTATTTAGGGAATTCACAACCACCCCCCTCCTCCTCCTCTTCCCTGGGTGATCAAGTTCCAGTCAGTCTCGCATTAACATCCCACAGCAGAGCGTGTTGTAAAGCATGGATAGGGAATGTGGAGGAGAATGTGTGAGTCAGTGCTGCTGTCCCCTCCTATTGTTTCCACGTCTCTCAGAGACCACACACTGGCTCTCAGTATCTTCTCCATTTACCGTATCCTTTTGCCGGGCATCCTAAACACACACTCACTGTTGTGGCTGCTACTGAGTACTGCTTGCAGGGCCATCTGTTTGGATCAGCATCCTGTAAGCGATCCGCTGTTGGAAGGCACTTTGGCGGTTAGAGAGAGATAAGAATGCTACTCTGCGTCTGGATAAGCTGGTCATGTTGGCTGCCAGCCAAATCAGCCCAGCAAAAAGTTTTTTTTTTCTGGTCAAAAGTGATAGACTAGGTTTGGCGCCATCCTAATGTAGGGCACTGACAGACAACTCTTTCTCATCATTTCTTCATCCAGTAATCCTGCTAACCTGTCTATCTCGCTCTTCCCTTCCCCATGTGTCTGTTTCTACCACTGTCTCCTTCTGTGCATTCTGTCTGCTTCCCTCCCTGCCCCACCCCTGTTTTTCTGCAACAGGTTCTGCCAAGGAGGTTACTATAGCAACCCTGGCATCCATCAAGGCTAGGCATTACCAACCCTGATTCCTGTATCTGCCCTGTCAGACCGAAGAGGAAGTGGCGGATGACAACATCCTTCTTCCTAATGGCTGCTTTCCGAGAATCCAATCTGAGGAGCAAGACGATGGAGATTAGTGTTGAAAATCAGACTGGCAGAGGGGCTCTGTGCATCTTACCCATATCTCCTGTGCGCTGGTCGAGTTGCTCTCCACAAAGATGAGATGTGTGGCTGTCAGGTGTAGCGTGCCGGTGACCGTCTTGTTACTGAGGCGGTCCACCAACTTCACCTGTTCGACCTGTGAACAATATACATTTGTAACAGTAGTCCTCAGTAATCAGAGGTCTATACACTGCTGTATTATGCAACATGGTACAGGACACAGTTCTTTCTTAAAGCCAGGCCTTAAGTTAAATGCCTGAACTCCTCTACTTCCTAGTTCATTTTTTATCTGCAAATATTCAAATATCAGACAGAATCCTGTGGCTGTCCTCTTTTTATCTCTCAAATTGAAATTTTACAACGCATTAGTAACAATCACAACTGTCAACCCAATTCAAAATGCCCACGTCTGTAAATAAGGTCTGTGCATTTTAAACAAATAGCCTAATATCTGACCACTACCAGGAAAGAAAACAATGGTGTCTATCTATTGTAATAGGTTTCAATTAAACACACAAACCCTAGTATCGCTTCTGACTCCTTGACACTGAACACACAGACTTTGCAGCCAGGCTACATGTTATCATATCAAATAAGCTATTATGTCAGTGACCTAGCAACCCACTTTTTTCTCGGTTCCTTATCTTCAAGCTTCCTACCATCTATGCTCCACAGTACGAAGCATCACACTTTAGTGTTAATGTTAAGCCCACTCAACTCATCAGGAAAGATCGTAAACACTGTGGGAGCTGAAGCTGCACTTTTCTTCAAACTTCATGCTGACATGCACATCACTTCAGCTCTACTTGTACTTAACCGTGTCCCAGTATCTGGGCTCATTTTCACTCACCACAGTCCTACTTCTTGTGAGAGCTGGCCCCATTAAGAGCAAGGCACAGCTAAACAATGCTAGATGTATCTGGCATTGTTCTCAAGATGCCAGTGCACTCTCTCATAGGCTACTTCTCCTTTCAAGACTCTTGCCCATACGACTCATCACCCCTGTTCCTCAAAGTTAATGTTTAAAAGATGAGGACTGCTTTTCAACATATGTGTGCCTCAGAGTAGGCTTTTTCCAAATCATGATATGGCTACAACTCTGTTTAAAATAAGACTTCAAAAGACAAGAAGATCAGTTCGTTTTGATGATCTTTCTTTGACAGTATTACATGAAAAAATCGTCAGAATGTATGATCAGGATCGTCAAAAAGTCTGGATGGTATTTTAAGCAATTCCATTTAGTGTCAAACGTTACGTCTGAGTAAATAGCGAAAGAAAACTATGGGGCCTTACCTAAGCTGCCTTGCCCAGGTTTGTCACTAACTACGTAATGCTATCCCCAGCTCTGATAGATTTGTTTACATGCCCAACAGACTACACTCGAGTACCTCGTTCTTGTTTACATCGCAAGTTTAGACCTTTAATTTAATGAATATTACATCATTAGGCTTCCCAGAAAACAGGTCAAGCTCAGCATCTGCTACACTCGTGAGCTGACTGGCGAGGTGCCTCATTTGCCCAAACAGTTGGAGTTTACTTGTATATCATCTGTTTTGTCCCTCCTCTCCTCATCTTTGCTGTAGACCCTGCGGTGAATCATTATTCTTACTGTTTTGACAAGCTTGCATCCATTTCTCAATTTGTAACACAGACATATTTCTGTAGTAATTTGGAATCCACGAAGACACACATATAATGTGATTTTGTTTTGGTAAGTTGATGACACCTCTCGTGACTGAACATCTACTGCGTAAAATCCCTCTGGCTGATAATGTCACTACAAGCAAATGGCCTAATAACACCGGTTAACGTGGGCCGCTGAAATATCAGGAAATAAAGAAAAATGCAAGCTAGTCATATCATACTTCCTGTCGAAAATATTCACGACTGCTAACTAACTGGGTATACAGCGGCAGTACTAGCTGGTAGGCTAATTGAATTAGCCAGCATTTACCTTTGGCGTTCGGATATGTTCCATGGTGCCGGCGAAATTGCTCAAAGCACATGCAACAGACGAGTAGATGCTGTTATGAAATACGTTCGCGCATTAGGTGAATGCTGTAACAGATTAATCATATAATCCAAGCTTGTAGCCACATTCGTTCTCCGCATCGACTCGATTGCTGACAACCAGTTTGCTGCTCCCAGCAGCTTCCTACTTGGGCGTTTCTACCGCCACGTACTGGAGAAAAATAAAAACGAGATGCATTTTGGGTGATGTATTTTCTGGCTCTGGTTAGGGTCAGTTTCTTTTTTTACAGATCCTAAAGAAGTATAGCACATCATGGTTATTGTTACAAAAAAGAATAGATTTTTTTAAATAGATGAACCTTAAAGAACTGTCCGAAGAGTGGTCAGTAAAGTAGCCTTTCGATCAAGTTGAGGGTTAGCTGACATGAGGTCTCGCGAGATAAACACTATCCACCAATATCCCAGCAACCCTTGGCTTCAACCGGAAAAAAATATTACCTGCATCAGGCGCGGAATCACAAAACTAGCCCAGACGTTAGTCCTTACTAATCTAGACGGAAAATAGTTTTACCTAATATTTAAGTACTGTGTCCTGTGGTGCAAGCACTCGTGTTTTCTATGACACTAGCTTGAAATCTAAAACGACCAGTTATGTTCAGTAAATCGTTACCGTGAATGTATATTAGTGTTAGGGCCTCCACGAGGTCTCGCACATCTGGGCCTGGCAAGCAAACGCGTTTAGCCAGTTAGCTGTATTTTGGATATATTTAAATGTTACAAACTCTGTAACAAAAATGTCTGGGTTCAGTTTCGGATCGACCACGTTGGGGGCAACCAATCCTGGAGGAGGGTTTTCTTTTGGAGCAGCAACAAGGTATCGGTTCTGTTTAAATGTAGCTAATCCTGTAGCTGCAAGCATTCAGTGGGGGTTAGCTATGCCGTGACGTTAGCTAGCGGTGAATTTACCGTAATGTAATCATCAGTTCTGTTGAGCTCTTGCTAGTTCTAGTTGACTGGTCAGTGTCCTGTTCGTGCCGAATTGGCTAAAAAGTGCCTTGTTATTTGTAAATGTAATGGCATAACACGGATGAAAATCCTACTTTGTCAGTATCAAAGACACGTCTTTACTCTGTACTGTCACATTCAACGTAATGTAGAAATGTATCTGTGACAAACAAATAAGACGTCTAATTTGTTGTCAGAGTTCATATTAGACTGTACCGCTTAGATTCGAAATACTGGTACAAAAAAATCTGATGCTCACGGGCAGTTTCGTGTACTTCTGTATCGTAGCGCTCCTGCAGCGAGCACTACTGGGTTCGCGTTCGGTGGTCTTGGCGGTGCCGTCGCCGCCCCTGCTGCGGCTGCCGCCGCCCCTGCCGCCACAACAACTACCTCCTCAAGCTTATTCGGAGGTGGCAGCCTTTTTGCCCAGAAACCAGCTAGCGGATTTTCATTTGGCAATCCTGCGTCAGGTAAATGTTCGATAACTGATATTCATATGCTTGATATTGCAATACACATGTACTTTGCACTGCATTGATGATTGGCATGTACTTCTATTTTTTGTCCTTTTGTCGTGTCTTATTTGTTTGTTGATGTTAAATGACCACTCTGCTCATTTGGTTCACTGAGAGTGCTTTCAGTTAGACTTGCTGGGAAAACTTTATCATTTCCTATCTGTTGTCAAAATACAAGTTGTTAAAAAGTTTAGTTAAAGGAGAACTTCGGTGTAAAATGAAAATTGGCATGTTAAAACATCATACCGAGTTGGTATGTGTACTGAGGAGCAAAATTGATTTAGCCTGTTGCATTCAGAGTTTAACTATTTTTTATCGTTTGTCCCAGAAGGCTAACAATGGAAGGGGTAGGTGCCCTCAGACGAAGCATGACGACTACGCTATTTTTTAAATCATTAAAACAGCTCGAAGAAACTCCACACTCCATCGGTAGTACAACACAGGTCATGACATTAAAAACTGAGCACTGAGAACTTTGTAAGTGTACACAACATTTATTAATAAATGGTTTTAACAGGCAGTACCTTGCTGTAGTTTCTCGTCGCAGCCATGATGAAAGTCCAAACAAGACTGTACTACCTCTTTTCCTATTCTTCCTGCTGGTTCGTGTTCCTCAATCGACTTGTGCGGACTTTCATCATGGCGGCGACGAGAAACTACAGCAAGGTACTACCTGTCAAAACTATTTTATTAATATATGTTGTGTACACTTACAAAGTTCTCAGTGCCTAGTTTTTAATGTCAGGACCTGTGTTGTACTACCAAAGGAGTGTGGAGTTCCTTCGAGCTGTTGTAATGGTTTAAAAATAGCATAGTCGTCATGCTTCCTCTGAGGGCACCTACCACTTCCATTGTTAGCCTTCTGGGACAAACGATAAAAAATAGTTAAACTCTGAATGCAACAGGCTAAATCAAATTTGCTCCCCAGTACACATACCAACTCGGTATGATGTTTTAACATGCCAATTTTCATTTTACACAGAAGTTCTCCTTTAAGTGTGCAATGATATCAACTATGTCTTATCACTTCCTGTGCTGCACCAATGTATGGACACTTGGTAAGTCATAGCTATCTCGACATCTAAAGACAAGTACACCGTCAAGCTTCTGTTGTGGGTATAATCACTATAAAATCGAGGGCTAGATCCATTGCCAATGTTGTGCTTTCTGTCTCACAGGTGCTCCTGCTGCAGCACCCACTGCTGCTGCTGCCCCGTCCACAGGATTCAGCTTTGGGAAACCGTCTGCCTCCGCCACACCTTTCTCCCTGACCACCACCTCTGCCCCAGCCACGGGCCTCTCGTTTGGCTCAGGCCTGACATCCATGGCCCCCCAGACCAGCCTGTCAGGGTTCTCCCTCAACCTCGGAGCCGCCGCTGCAGCCACCAGCTCTGCAGCTCCGTCCACCGGCCTCACGCTCGGCTCCAGTCTCTTCTCCAACACCGCCCCCACCGGTCAGCCTCAGCTGCTCTCAAGTAATTAGAATTCATGAATTCAACATTTTACACATATTTGGTGTTTCACCTATAATAATGATGATAACAGTAACAATCATAATAATAAAAAATAATGATGATGCTCAACATGTGCAATTGTGTAAGCTTGATGCCTCACGTGCATTGTTTCACTGTTGGCATGTGTGAATTGCCTGCCCTGTTCTTAAATAGATGTTAAATCTACTTATTTATCTGACTTTTGCTGATGTGGTCGGTCAGTTCGGATGTTATCTTCAGACATTTTATGTTCTGAATAAGCCTTTTTAACCATCTTTTTAACACATCAATTTTTAAATCGGAAGCAGCAGGTTGGTATACATTTTTATTTATTGATCCAGACGACATTGATCTCAAAGTTACACTACTGTTCCAGGTTTGGGACAGCCTACACTGGGTGGAGGTTTGACTCTGGGCAGTTTAGCATCCTCTGCTGCCACAACCACAACTGCTGCACCTGCGGCCAGTGTCGGCCTGGGCGGAGTAGACTTCAGCACGTCCTCAGAGAAGAGTGATAAATCCTCTGGTGTCAGTCCCCAGTGAGTGATGTCACCAGCTTGTTACTGAGGTTGTCATATGTGGATGATGGCTCAGTTGTTATTTTAAGTCTTGTCGATTCTGATTTTTGACAGGGATAGCAAGGCTCTTAAAGATGAGAATCTACCTCCAGTCATCTGCCAGGATGTGGAGAACTTCCAGTAAGTGTTTTGACTTCTTCGCTCGCTTTATGCAGTCAGCTTCACACATGGCCACTACATCCTATGACTTTGTTTTCAGAAGGTTTCTAACAAGAACTCCATACTATGGCATTAAATCTTTGTAGTGGAATGGTTAATCACAGTTTATGTAGCTGGTGAAACCATGTTCTTTACTTTTTTTATTTTTACATTGCCACAAAACTCTGTTCAGCTTGACCTTTATCACTAGGTGAAAATCAATAGGCAACTGTTTTGCTTTCCTCTGCTCACTACATTTCAAAGCAGTGAGAGGACCAGCTCATCAAATCTATCCATCTCCTGTTTGATGTGGTCTGTCTTGCTGTTTTAAAACTTCATTTTGCCTGTCTGGTTGTCTAGACTTACATCAGCTATTTTGTTTCGTAGCTCAACCTTTACCTGAACAGTTATATTTTCACATGCGGAATCAATGCAGAGTCCAAGTGGAAGTTTTCTCTACCACACAAACTTTCTGTCCTGGCTCTGTGAAAGAAATGCAGTGTAACTTAGATTGAGGAGCCAGGTTCTGTGACCAAAATGTCTAGGATCAACGGACTGATCAATTGTGCAGGGTTGCACCAATTATCACACAGGGTTTTGCTTCAAAACATCTAAACTGTTAAAAGTCTTTTGTCCTGATTTAGTTTGTCTTTGTGAATCAGGAAGTTTGTGAAGGAGCAGAAGCAGGTGCAGGAGGAGATCAGCCGCATGTCATCCAAGGCCATGCTGAAGGTGCAGGAGGACATCAAGGGCCTGAAGCAGCTGCTCTCCGTCAGCGCCAGCGGCCTGCAGAGGAACGCCCTGGCCATCGACAAACTCAAGATGGAGACTGCACAGGTAAGGGCCTTTTCTCCTATACCTCCTGGACAACTTGGTCTTCACCAAGAGGATACAAGAGAAGGAAGAGAGAGATTTAAAAAACACTCAATGATATTAATAGTGTGGGCCATTTGCCATTGGTCCTCGTTTTACAAGCGTTGAAGTAGGGCTGGGCGATATATCGATATTATCGTAATATCGTATCGTAATATTTATATCGATATGTATTTGACACTATATCGCCATATCGATATATTTTCAATG
The DNA here is from genome assembly GCA_027475355.1 of Coilia nasus. Lineage (NCBI taxonomy): Eukaryota > Metazoa > Chordata > Actinopteri > Clupeiformes > Engraulidae > Coilia > Coilia nasus. The sequence goes on from CM050203.1 coordinate 29,034,367, forward strand.
ATACAATACCACTTTATCAAAACCACTTATCCTAATGTGTTCACACTGTTCAGACAGCCGGAGCTTTCTCGGATCACTCAGTTTTCATTGTGATCGTAACATTGAACGTGTTTTGAAAGTCATTTTGCCTGAATGCTTATTGCCTGTCAGAGGAAGGTTAAGTTAAAAAAATAAAAATGAATAGATTTTTCCCTCCTGTTACTTTTAAATAGGTCACACAATGTTTCAATAATTATCGATATCGACCGATATAAAAAACTTATATCGTGATACAGATTTCAGCCATATCGCCCAGCCCTACGTTGAAGCCAAAGTGACAACATGTAAAGTGCCAGCCCTTGGACAACCGGCCAAATATTTCGGAGCTATACAGAGGACCCTCGAGTTGTGCAGTTAAAATTTGGAATGCATGAAATACATGATTTTTAACAGATGTGACATTATTTTGTTATCTGAGAGCCCAAGGCAAATAGAACACACCATTAGGTAGAGAACACAATGAAAGTAATGTGGGGAGGTATTACAGAATGAAGTTGGTGCATACCGTCTTATGTGAATAGGCTAATGTTGTTAGTGTGTTGACCTGGCTGCCAGATTTACAAATGTCATGTTACTGATTACTTTGTTACATTACACAGAAAAGAAATCAGGGCTGGAGTAAGGGGCGTGGTTAGAAGTAGGATTAAGTTATCTGAAAATGTATTTGCATTTGAATAACTGTTAAAAAAATGAATTCTATGGTATGCATTCTTTTGTAAGGAGTTGAAGAACGCTGACATTGCCTTGCGAACACAAAAAATCCCGCCTGGTCTTCAGCATGAGAACACCGCCCCATCCGAGTGAGTCAGAGCCTTCCTCAGAAACACACACATGGGTGGTCGGAGTGAAAGCTGGGGCTTATTAAAGACTTGTGATGGTGTCAGTGTGAAGGGGCATTTGTCATAAATTGCATCACCACAATGGGACATTGTAAAGACCAAACAGCTGTTGGGTTAATTGTGTGTTTGATGTCTTGCAGATTGTGTTCTTATGTCTGATATTTCTGGATGTTGTGAAAGCTGTGAGGCATTTTGACATGCTCTTAGCTGTGAACCAGTTAAACAACAAACAGGCCTTTAAAATCTGACCCAGCATAAGGGGGAAATGGATGTTTGACGTTGTCAATCCAGTGTTAAATACCGTGTAATTGTTTGTGGTTGACTGTGTCACTGAACTGATGTTGAATTACCATCTCAATTAAGGCAGAGACTAAGCAGTTGTTTTTTTTTTTTTTTTTTTTGTTTAAACTAAGTTTAGCTTAGTTTTTATTTGTGGCTTTAAATCAACATATTTTAAAGCTTCTCAGTTGATTAGTAATAAATCCTGTAACAATTCTCACATGAATTGCAATAGAAATTGTTTCTTTGTATTCTGCCTCAGCCCACAAATCTGTGGTAAATAAGTTCCACACCCATTCTGTTTTTAATCTTCCTTATGCTAATACTAATGTCTGGCTTGTTTCTGGTTAACGCCCTAAGACTACAGTGTTGAAGCACAATACACACATATTTATGGGTCGATGAGGACATGGCTTGTGTGTGTATACGTGTTTTTGTGTGTGCGCCTGAACCACACGTTTTGTTGATCATCGTGGTGTGATTTTACTCCTCTAATCCCCTGTCCCTGGCGTCTGCAGCTATTTCCGCGGGCTGGTGGAGCAGTTTGAGGCGCAGCTACAGCAGTACCGGCAGCAGATCGAGGAGCTGGAGAACCACCTCACCACCCAGGGCAGTGGCTCTCACATCACCCCTCAAGGTACCGCGCGCCTCATGGACCGATAGCCGCACAAGCAGCGGAAGTCTCTATGATCTTATGTCTTACTGATCTGTCTCTCTGTAAGCACATTTACATAGCGCCGTCATTAAAAACGTGCTCACAACAACCAGTATCATATGTTCAGGTGTCATTCTCATGCTGACAAAATGTTATACTCATTATTCATCATATTTCAGGCTCGTCATTACACTAAACACTTACACTGCTCATTTGGCTTTGTGTTTTGTTGTTGTTCACAGATCTCTCCATGGCCATGCAGAAACTCTACCAGACATTTGTAGCCCTGGCTGCTCAGCTGCAGACAGTTCATGAGAATGTAAAGGTGGGTGGACTTATCGCTGCTTGCAGTACTTGTACTTGACCTCTAAAGAAACTTACAGTGTGGTGGCAGGTTTTTCAACCGGGTTTTCATCATATCCGTTTGCTAACTAAAATTAGAAGGCGCGTTCAGCAAATAACAGTAATCTAAAGATACAAGACCAGAAAGTAAATATTGGTGTCTCTTTTGGAAAGGTATATCATCTAGAACAATATATCTATATGCTTTGATGGATAAATAAGCATTGTGGGTGCAGTTTACACATTGTAAATGATTACAACCAACCAATCAGCACATTGGTGATGGGACAAATAAAGGGGTGTGTAATTTGATTACTATGGAGTTCAGATATTAACGACTAGAATTCTCAAAGGAGCTAAACTAATAATAGAGATTAAGATACACTTCATTGCTCTCTATTAGAAATTTGTCTCGTTTCAGTGATGAGTGCTTACAGTCAACAGTGAACAAATGAATGAATCAACAGATAAATAGCAGTATACATACAAAGTCAGTTCACATATTGTACATAATACATCATAATCTTATCACTTGATCTGCTTACTAGTCTAAATATATATACAGTGATCCTCAGTACTATCTGTAGCACGCTTCATAATCCTAAGTTCTGTCTTTGAGCTGAAGCCATCTTCTAATGTCCACCCAGGTCTTGAAGCATCAGTACCTGAATTACCGGAGGGCCTTCCTGGAGGACTCCACCGACGTCTTCGAGTCCAAGCGCGCCGCCACTAAGAAGTTCCAGAGTGCCCCGCGCGTCACCACCGGCCCCGCCCCCTTCAGCAGCGTCCCCAACGCCACGGCGGTCGCCATGGCTGCCACACTGACGCAGCAACAACAGCCCGCTCCAGGTCTGACCGCCTTCAAGTTCTAGAACCCTTCCTTGCTCTTAAGCCTGACAGAACTAGCGCATGTGAACGAGAGAGAGAGAGAAAGCAAAGAGGAGAGTTGAGGAGAAACAGGGAGAAATAAAGGGGAGGGGGGGGTGAATAAAGAGTAACCCAGTTAGTCTTTGCTCTCATTTAATCATCGCCTTTCACTGTCTAAATTACACTGGCTGTCTGGAAGAGCAGATTTTTTTTGCTTTTGTCCATTTTTTTTCTTCTTCCTTTTATTTCCGTAAGTGTACCATCACTGTCAGCCATTTTCTGCCTCACTGAATCAAAATGTCCTGCTCTTCGATTGATGGACAGCGAGTGCGCTGACGCCTCCTTCCCTCAGCCTTTTCCTTTCTGAGGTTACGAATAAGAAAAAAAGCTCTTAACATGATCAATCCTGTGAGTCAGGTGTTTTAGTGAGACACAGGAAGCTCTGTAGAAATGCCTAGCAATTCTGAAAGATCTTCAGTGCTTGGTGAAATTTAGAGACACTAGTATGTTGAGCCATTTTTAGCCAACACTGAATAGCAAATCTCAATTTCAAGAAAGAATTTGGGGTCTTCTTGATCTAGATTTCTTGCCGTTAATGCTCTTAACATAGTGACTTTTAAGGCTGCAGTGAAATTGATTTAATCTAAATGTCCTCTTATGGGGTTTTGAAACAATGTTGGGGAAACTCAACATACAAAATTTGCATAGAGTTGATGTGGAGAGTTGATGACCCTTTTTTATTATGGTTTACAGTGCAGTGTGTGATCTTTTGGCGGTTGATCCTGATTGTCCTAATTGTTGTTCAGTGGGAGATTTTCTTCAATCTCTCTCACAAGTTCTGTTTGGAACAGCACTAATGTAGCAGTTTTTTTAGGAAACCCTAATATGCTGCTACGTGGCGGCTCACACACTTTGTCAAATAGGATCGTTACACTGAACACACCCTTGGCCCACCAGTCTTGCCTTGAAGCATCCTCTCTGCTCCACAGCTCCCTTGGCCCATGTATGTACTCCCACATTGCCAATAGAGTAGACCAACATGTGTGCTTGATCCTGTGTCTGTGTGTGTTTGTATAAATAATTACAAGTGAAGGTTGACTCATCCTTAGCAATAAGCTCTTTGAGACTTTGGCAGTGCAAGCACAAACTGGAGGGTTAAATGAAATTAATAAATAAATCAGCCAGGGAATAGTTTTAATTATTAACTGATTAGACAGGTTGTTTACTACACCTCATAATTTCAACTGTACACTCTAGTGCCTCCAGTCTTGTTCCCATCCCCAATCTTACTTAATTCAGTGTGGTATTACACAGAGTAATGATAAGTGATCAACAGTTGAATCAAATTCAGAATGATTTAAACAATTCTAATGCGTGTGCCATATTGGTGAATTTGGCTAATTAACATTTTGTAGTGATTGTGCCAAGTTATTGTGATTCCAATTTGCCAGTGAAAATCAAAATATTTTAGGAAAGGTGAGAAAAAAGGTGTTAAAAATATTCAGGCCTGCCTAATTTTCTTGGCATTTGAAAAATCTCAGGCATCAGGCATTAATTTTGTGAAATTGTTTGCGCCTATATATTGACTAAGAGATTTGAACAGCAAAACTGTTTACCATAAGCTTGACTCAGAGACATTTGAGGACAATACCTGTTAGAAATTATGGGTTTGCAGTTCAGGTGCCATCTGCTTAAAGCCTCCTATATCTAAACATGGTTGCAAGCCAGTTTCATTGTTTGCTATAGGCTTGAATCTGTTATGAATTAACCTTCAGACTTTTTAAGTTGTAGTTTATGGATGAACATAAGTGGGTATTTTGTGCATTTCTACTTAGATTTTAGATACTGGGTGCCAATTAGAAAACGTTATGTTTGTCATAGGTCTGTTTTGTTAAGATGACATGTTTGCAACAGTGGATGGTGACACATTTGTGATGGTCTCTGTGTGGAGGCATCACAATTTGTCGCCATCTTTTAATAATTTGATTTAACCATTCCTTATTTAGTAACCGTGGCAGGCCTTCAGGTTTCCATGGAGACCAAATGAAAGTAATTGCAGGTTGTATATTACAATTAATCTGGTAGATGGTATTCTGCGTCACAGAGTTGGCATATACCGGGGAGGTAGATGTTTTCTCTAAACTACTAAAATGCAACATGATTATGATGGTAGGGTAAACTTCAAACCTCTGTATGTGCCTCAAGAGATCTAACAGAAAGTACCTAGAAAAGCTGCTTAATATTCAGTGCCATAATACTAACATATGTAGAAGAATCCAACACTCATGTACTAATGTACACTCTATCATCTGTTGGCTTTCTTGTGTAGTGTAGTTTACCTTGACGTCATAAGTACCACAGGGATTCGCAGTGCAGGATCCTAAGGTAATTGATAAGACTGGAGTTTGATGTTCAGGCAAATTCAAGATATAGTCTATATCTATATAGCTGAGAAATGTGAAATTAAGTTTCTATTTTAAATCACAGTTTATTTAAGGGCTACAGTGATCTATCACTTGTGCATTTGCAGTAGACATGAATATACTTGTTTTTAGGGTTTACAAAAGGTAGTTTTACCAAAGCAGTATTGGCTAACCATGTGGCCATGTTTGGTCCTAAACAGAACAGAAATAAGCTGCTTCTCTGGATATCTGGGCAGGTTCCTGCAAAAACTGGAGTTGCAGGGCTCAGACTTACACCTCTTGGTGCTTCAGTGGGTGGATGATGACACTAGAATGTTGGTGACTGTCGGTAAAAGAAAACCTGATGGTAGGGATCTATTCATGAGTATAGCAGTGGTTTCTCTTGGGGGTTTTGGTTAAAGCGCGATAAGCTTTATCTGCCAACTTATTTATGCACTTGCACCGTTGTTTGAGGCAAACAGAAGAGTCGTTTATCTGAAAGGGTTCTCTTTGAGGAAGTCTGAGGACTGGTATTGTGTGTTGTGTTTGTAGAAGTGATGCATTTGTTCAAAGGTCTGGGAGCACGGTGTCTTGATGCCTCCTGTGATTGCCCTCATATGCCAGCTTTGGCTGTCTGCGTTCTGGCCAGTCAAAGCTTTCTGTGCTGTTGAGGGTTAGACAAGAGAGAATTAGTTTGTGTCATGGAATGTCATCCTAATATCTTGATGTTTCCAGGCATTTCTGTTTGTCTTTGGTGTCTGTTTTTTATTTAAAGATTTGATTCGTTACGGATCTGTGTAATGTCATTTTTTGGTGGTACAGGCAGTCAGGATTTATCCTAGGGTTGTGATTATATTTTTATTTTTTTTCGTTTCTCTTTACTCTTTCTGGTCAGGTCCATGATTATGTCAGTTTGAAACTAGTGGGACTTTGGTTCAGAAAGTTTACAGAGAAAGTGAGACAGAAATGTTAGGTCAAGTTGATTTAATTTGAGGGCTTTTAACTTTTAGATGAGTGCGATATTCGTTTGCTTGTTGATTGCATATTATATGGTGTGCCTTTTAAATACTATATATAACATGTTTGAAATGCATTTTTGGCACATGTTAGCCTTCGATCGTTGAGACAATTTTGACACATGTAAATGCAATATAGCAAGAAATTAACAATCAGTTTTGTCTTCAACTGTTTGTCATGTTTTATGTAAGTGAATTGTTTAATGGACAATAAATGCGTTTCTACCGAAAAAAAGCCCTTGTCTTTGTTTCTTTTTGACTGATAAGTAACTTTTCAACAACAAATTGGATTTATAATGGGATGCAGATATTCATTCACTGCTGCATCTCTAAATTATTTAATGCCACAAAATCAAAGTTGACCAATACCAGCTAAAAGGAAACGAGACAGGAGCATAAGTGTATACAATTCTTAATATATTCAAATACAAAAGCCGAACTTTGATAGCCACTTTTGTACTCAAGTTATGAAAATAAGACACTTGGTCCCAGGTAAGTAGTGCACAGTGTGATTTTTATTTCTTTTTTGGAAGATGTGAGCGAGTGGGTACTGAAAGGGGAGGTAGTAAGACAAAAGCAGGTTGGAAGTTGGCTCTCTGCTAAGATTTTACCAGTAGTGTCTACACTAGCCCACTTCAGCATTATCAGCCATTACACCAGGGCTGTTTTTATTTATTTATTTATTTATTTTTTAAATCCTCACAGTAGGTGCTTGGCCTTGGAACTCTTTGTTGCAATGGAGAAAACTCTCAACCGCTCTTTTTGTTCCTCCTGTGTTATGTGAATAAGTGCTGCACAGTGTGGTAGATATAGGGACTGAGCCATGACTTCATTTGGTAGTAAGTTCCTGTGCTTTCTCTCTCTGCCCCAGGGACACAGGCAGCCCTGGGGGCAGGCTTTGGGACTCCCTTCGCCTCAGGCGTGGGCACTAGCTTGGGCTCTTCCGTCCTCGGAGGTACCTCATCTCCTGTGTCGTCATCTCAGCTTTGCCCACTTGCATAACCTCTTTGCCTCTTGCCTTATTCTCCCCCTAAACCCAAACATGTGGATCAAAGCTAATTGAGTATGACTCAAGGGAAAAACTAGTGCTGTGGCTCTTTAGGTGTGACCTCCTTTGTTTGTTGTTGGTAGACTAGATTATCCTAGATCCTCACCTCCTCCTGTGGCAGACCACACAGTCTGGTCCGCATTCCATTTCTTCGCTTGTCTGATCTCCTCCCTGTGGCTGTGACTTTCATCTCCATTGTGTTTCCTCATGAGAACAGGAAGTGAAAGTGAGCTAGTGCGTGAATGAGTGAGTGATTGAATGAATGACTTCTCGATTGACTACCAGAGAGCAAGCGTGCATGTCTGTGTGTGATTGGGTGACGTGAACAAATAAGCAATGTACCTGAATGATCGGAGGCTGATCAAAGGTGTCCTGCACTCTTTTGTCCAGCAGCGTTTGGAAGTGGACCTGGATTCGGCAGCATGGCCACAGGTGGCTCCTCGTTCGGCTTCTCCTCCAACAAGCCCTCAGGTGGAAGCCTAAGTGCAGGTACGCTGCATTCTCCGCTCCTTAGTTGCATTTATTTATATAAGTTTACTTGCAATATTGCATTGAAATGACATGCCACATTGTTGAGAAATTTTATAAAATCTCTCAGACTTCTACAGGTTTAAGGTGATACTTAAGTTAAGGTGGAACTTTTTGAGCAATGTTGCCAGGCAACAACATGATGGGAACAGACTGTTTTGACTTGCATGCTGATGATTTAGGTTGTCCTGATTGAAATGTGTTGACTAATATTAGTGGGAAAGTTGTTAACTGTTAACTAATGTTGCCTGGAAACATTGCTCAAACAGTTCCCCTGTGGATCATAGCTTGTGTGTATTCGTATTCTCACTGCAGGGACTGTTATATTGTTAGCTTGAAGGAACGTTCTGCAATTCAAATTTGGCACATTTTGTAAGAGAACTGCTCATCGTGGTACTCCAGCTGGTCATCTCACCCAGTGTCCCAACATAGCTACAACGTAGCACAGCTGTAGTGATTTCGATAGAGCCATGTGAAGCTCTAGCCATTCAGTATGTTGCTACTGCAGCTAAATGTTGCAGTTGTTCACTTTGCGTCATCATCTGCCTTTCATCATCACAAATTTCCAAAGCTGTTCAATCCCCATATTTGTGTTTTTGTTTTGTTTTCTTAAATCCCCTTTTTTTCTTTCCTAGGATTTGGCAGCTCCAGTACATCAGGGTTTAACTTCAGCAACCCTGGCATCAACGCGTCTGCGGGGCTGACTTTCGGTGTGTCAAACACCCCCGGGGCAGGATTTGGTGCAGCTGCCCCACTCCTTCAGCTGAAGAAGCCCCCAGCAGGCAACAAGAGGGGCAAGAGATGAACACATCCATTGGTGGGCCTTCAGTGCGAGAGGCAGCACAAGGCAGGGGCAGTATGAGTTGCGTCTCCGGAAAACATCTATTTTTATATTATGAAGGGGTGTAAGGGATAAGTCATTAGCACATTTAAAAACTGAGTTTGGTCTATTTGTTTGTTTGTTTTTTGTTTGTTCTTTTTGTTTTTCAAGTATGTTTCTGTGCTCCTATGATGCACATGTTCCTATTGTGTCAAATAGACAAAGGACATTTGTGCTGATGTTGGCATTTTTAAATGTTGTGGATGACTTGTTAGCGAGAATCTCTGCAATGACTGACTGAAGTTTTGAGCACATTATGCAGACTCCTGTTTCTTTTTCTTGATAATGCATTCATATGCATGTGCACAGCGCATGTGTGTGTGTGTGTGTGTGTGTGTGTGTGTGTGAGAGAGAACCTCCAATTAGTGTCCTGGTTTTTGGTGTCTATTGCTGTATTTGTTAACATCAAGAAGCCTGGTTTGCCTGTGTAAAGAGCCTATCTGTGCTCTGTTATCCTGGACTTCCCTTGTTTTCGTTTACCAAATAGTGAAAATGTCTTTTGTACAAGTAAGCAGAATTCATGTGTATATGTGTATTTTTCAATTTTGAGAGAGACGTTTAATAATAAAAAAAGTAATGAACAGCAGATTTTTAAACTTTGTCATTTGTATGCTTAAGACACGTATGTTTTGTGTGTTTTTCCATCAACTTATTCGTATCTGCCAAAGATTAATGCATTCCAAGTGTTTCCAAGTGAGGACCCTTTATTCGATAACTAAAATACACAGTAACAAGTTGGACGTAAATGCTGTTGTCACATTTTCACCAAGAAGGTGTTCTATGCATTTCATCGCAGAAGGTTGGCTATGTGACAAAAGCTGCTATTCGTATTGAACTTAAATACATATATTAACTTTTATTATGCACAATATATTTTCCTTGGGTGGTGTAATAAAGGGAGGGAAATAGAAGGTATTTGTATTGGTATCACACAATGGACTGACTGCAAAATTCTAGGCCTAGGTAAATAATTATTACTGTAATAGAATTGGTTATTGGTTCAATTATTTTAAGAAATCACTTAATCTAACTTAAGAGTAAGTAGTGTACCTGATTAAACTGAGAGAGACTTAATCAAAATTAAGTTGCCACCCCATGAGCGTTGGAGAAGGCTTCAAGGAGCCGACAAAGTGACGATAGATATACCACTGCCTTTTGTCGTTAGGAAGTAAAGATGGCGCCCACGCATGTATTAAGATGCTGCCAACGGGGCTTAGCCTGGATTCCAGTTATTTTTATAGCTTTAGTTGTGTGTTGGTCGTACTACGCGTATGTCGTGGAACTCTGCATAAGTAAGTGGCACGCTTTTATTGATTAAACACATGTTGATATTTATCTAATGATTTGATTCGGCAGTAAAGGCGAGTAAGCGAAGGCTATAGCTAACCTGCCGCTAGCCAGTTGAAAGCCAAGTGGCTCTTTGGCTTGTCGTTTGAAGCAGGAAGTCATTGGCAAATGTGTGAACATGTATTAGACGTGGTACTTTTACTTATGTCACGATAAATGTCAAAATGGACATGTGTTGCTGTTTGGTATAGATATAGCTGGTGTCAAGGTTAGTTTATACCGAAAGGCTCCGCAGCCACCATCAGCCAGTGAAAGCTCTGGCTTGTGACTGAAGCAGTTCAACTTCACAAGCTACTATGATCTCTGATTGTGGATTGGGCATTGCATGATGAGCTGGCTAATTAATGTTAAATTCAGCTGGACTGTCACCTGTTTCCCGAAGTAGCACGCCTGTCTCATATACCGACTACTATACTTGGCTAATTTCACTAGTGGTTATTGTTAGAAATGCAGTAGTCTATAACGTTTAGTATGTGTATTATTGTCGGCGGTGTCGTATTGAACGGATTTCAGAATGCTATGGCTTATCCTTGCAACAAAAAAAGTTGAAACAATACCTAATGGTAACGTTATTTCATGATTTTTGTGTTTTTTTGCGTGTGTGTTTTTTACAGCTACTATCCAGAGCCCAGGCGAAAAGAGTAAGTAGATTTTAATTAGGAAATTGAACTGAGAGGGTACTTTTTAAAATGGAAGAAACCTTGAAGTGAATGAATGAAAGCCTTCTTAAGTAACAATTTATCATAAACAATAGCCAATCTGTAGTCTGCTGGTGTCGGATTCTCATGAAATGTGACTGTTTAAATTGGCCTCTTGTCAGATTGGCATCAGCTTCTATTAAGGCTGCTCGATTATGGAAAAAATCTGAATCACGATTATTTGGGCCAAAACTGAAATCACGATTATTCAAACGATTATTTTGTTTTCCTCAGTAACATGCTTCATTTATTGAAAATGTATTCAAAACATTTCGGAAAAAAAAAAAAAAAAAAACATCCTTGTACCTTCTGATTTTCCCTAATACCTTTCTTCGTAAACATTAGTAAGTCTCCTTTGATGTCTAATGTACAACCAGTAGAAATGTCTAATGTATACATCTAATGTACAGTACAAACAGTAGAAAATAATTAGGACAAAAACATTGTTGCCCTCGATTTTATTTGTTTTGAGATCGTTTGGCCGTGAAATCGTTATCACGATTAGAATTCGATTAATTGAGCAGCCCTAGCTTCTATGCTGGGAGCTATAGTCGAAACTAAAGGCTACATTTGGTCTGTTTGTGCTGAGTGCAGCCGGTCAGACGAGCCCAGGAACACTGCGCCAGTAATAATAAAAAAAACAACACACATGAATGTCCAGTGAACTCTGCTAGATAGCAGGGCATCATGTAGCATGTAACCTACTTGTGGAATGCAAAGAGGCCCTGCTCTTTAGGTGTTGGTCATATGGATATTACATCTGTCTGTCATATGTAGTGTTAGTTTCCACTAATGAGCTGTCTCTTGCAGTTGTCTACCTGGTTCTGTTTCACCTATCATTCGTCATGTTTGTTTGGTCTTATTGGAAGACCATTTTCACTAGACCAGCAAGCCCCTCTAAAGAGGTAAGCTTTTCACAAAAATTCACTCTGCCTGGATACTGTTTGTGTGAAACTGTCATCGAGAGTAATGCTCAAAATGTAGTGATGTGCTTCTGGTAGCTATTAAGTTCCCTGGACAATTAACTACTAGCCTAAGGTGTCAGCACTGTAACACTAACTTGTTGCCTGGGGAAACTTAGAGATCACTTCATTATGTTTCAGGTTCTCACTTGTCTGTTTCCATAACATGGTCTGTTTTTGGTTTAATGTTTCTGATGCTGGTCTGCTCTACAATGGTGATCAAGGGAGTTTAGTTTCCTGACCTTGTGCATGGTTTCCCCCCTAGTTTTGTTTGCCAAAAGTGGAAAAGGAACAGTACGAGAAGGAAGAACGTCCTGAGAACCAGCAGGAGATCCTGAAGAGAGTGGCCAGCAGTCTACCGCTGTATACCCGCACAGGGGCAGGTGGTGAGTGCCTGTTGCTCCTTATCTCCAGTGCAGTAGGAAAATAGTATTTCCTGAAGACCTATGTACCCTACCTCATTTTTTTTACTGTAGTATGTTTGTAAATGTTTCACATTGTCACTGCAGTTGGTCTCTACATTATCCCATCAGGAATGTCATGACCATAACCAACTCACTAATTTATTATTAAATAAACGACATAACATGTCCTGTAAGCAAAACATTAGAAAGTGTTGCTTTAGAAATATCCCATCAGATTTGTGTGGTTGAAGAGTTTAAAAGGTTGTGGATAAATCACACTTTGTATCTTGTACTTTCTTAACTGACCACAGATCAGCAAATAAACACATGTGACTAAAGCCTGTAATGGGGAGAAGTGTTAATTGAAGGGTGTAGTGCGAGCATCATGATATCTTAAAGCACCATCACTTCACCACACTAACTGTAATATCATCATCATGTCTTCATACACTGTCCACCTGGTAAGGGTCTTTCAGCTCTTTCCCTGTTCCCAGGCCAGTGTGTGTCTGATTGCATTGTCTCTCCCCTCAGCCATCCGCTACTGTGACCGCTGTCAGGTGATCAAACCTGACCGATGCCATCACTGTTCCGCCTGTGACATGTGAGTGTTCCCTCCTCTCATCTCATCCTCCCAGTGCTCTCCCGCCAGCTTTTCCAGATTTCACAGTCTGTTCTGCAGAAGTGCATTTAACCAAGACCTACAGTACAGGGTGGCACAAAGTAGTGGTTTTAGGGTCTCCTTTGGTAACAGTGTGTAAGTGCTTCGTATAGCTAGACTGCTGTGATGATGGGGATTAGTTTTGTCCTTCAGGTGCACCAAGGCATTTCTATCTGGGTTCTTCACGTTCATTAAAGTAGCCAAAGACAGTGCTTTCGATTGTAAACCCATAAAGGACTCAGACAGGTTATTAAAATAATGGGAAATGTTTTTAAGTATGCTAAATGTCTACTTTAGGTGACAGGACACTTGAAAAAATACGACCTACAAGAAATAAAAAACTTTGGTTGTGTGACACCTGTTGCCTAGACTGGTTGTTGGTATGGATAAGCAGGGTGTGATTTGTAGGGGGGGATTTCCCCCCCCGTCTGATTTTCATATCCCTACCTCTGCTAAATTATTTTTATGTCCGGTAGGGACAAGGACTATCCCCACTCTAGCAATTAATGCAGTTCAACTGATGTTACTTAAAATCTAACGATCTAAAAACATGGGCCCATACATCTAGCATCAGAGTAAACTATGCAATTGGGCTACTGCGCTGCACACCTACACTTGATGTTTCTTGAAGGTCACCAAACAATATTAAACATTGTAACATTTTCGTGTGGAAACTTGGCTGAGCCAGAGCAGTAGACAAAACAGGACGAAAGCTAAATATGAAACATATTCAGAGCAGCATGTCGTTCTATTTCTACAGGGCCTGCACACAAAACAACTAGATTAACACCTGAGAATAGGGATGTTTGAGTTATAAACAGTCTGTCTGTGTCGGTCTGCATACGTCAACGAGACTTGCTGGTCACAGCAGGGGTGGGCATTAAAACGCGGAAGGTGAAGTTGAACACAAATCTTAAACGAGACTGAGCTCACACTTCCCCGATCTCCGTAGCAGATGACACACAAGTCATGTGCTGTGTGTGTGGGATAAGGAGGGGGCGGGGGTTGTAGTGGGGTGCACTGAGAGTTAGTCGAGTCGACTCTTTTTTTATTTTAGATTTACATTTAAACAAAACGAGTTGCCCAAAAGTGCTCCACAACACAAACATGAAAACTAAAACAGCAAGACCATAAGTAGGTTTATAATACGGACAATGAAATAAAAATGAGTTTAACAAATAAAGTGTGAGATAAACGCCTCAGAACAAGCTAAAAATAAAGAACTGCAAGGGCAAGATTTGTCTGTAAGCGTCTTCCTCCCGTGGATTTTCGGGTCATGTGACATGGTTGCATTTTTGTGGCCACCTCACACTCTTCGACCAAGGCTGACAGAATTTCTAACCATCATGCAACGTTTTCAGCCAAGAATGCACCTCTGACAAATGTTTTTGTGAAGTCGAATGCACCTGTTGATGGCAAAAGAAATTATGATGTGATGGAGGTTAGCGCTCATGTTTAGGTTGACTCCCTGCCTCATTAAAGTAACGCAGTAAGTCTTTTAGTGTGTTGGGATGGACTACTCCACACAGACCTTTAAAGGCCTGCCTACGTGTGCTTTTTTGCCATATAGCATCGCAATCAACACTGCCTACTCTGAAAATATTGTATTGATGGACTGTAGAATCTAAACATAAAATGTTACTAGAAATGCAATAGCCAAAGTAACCTGGTAGACCTAGTTAGGCAAGTTAAAAATACATTGTTCATATCCATGAATAACCTCCTAACCCCCCCCCCCCCCCCCCCCCCACCCCCGAAGTCTACAACTTTGAATGACGTTGGGGGAGAAAATATGTAATTGTCTGCCAAGAATGGGGTGTTCTGTTTCAGTGGACTCACAATCCATTGTCTTGTTTTTTTTTTTTACAGGTGTGTACTAAAAATGGACCATCACTGCCCTTGGTAAGTGCATTGTTCATTTCAGATGAAATTTCATAGTACTTAAGCCTGTGGTATACAGTGCACGTCGCCTAGTGCTAGGGCCTAGGCATACCTAGTCTCTTCAGCACATGTTAAGGCTTTGTGTTTGTCAGCTTTGTGAATTTTAAGGGCGGCGTCTGTAACATGCCTCTCCAAGTGTGGCCGCACTGCAGTTGCATTATTTTACTGTCGGTCTGTTGCGCTGCCCTGCCTCCCAGCGGTGATAAATCTGCCAGCGTTGAACTGTGCGCCTGAGCAAATGATGAAATGTGTTTTCAGGGTAAACAATTGCGTGGGCTTCTCCAACTACAAGTACTTTATCCTCTTCCTGGCCTACTCGCTGGTCTACTGTCTGTTCATCGCAGCCACAGTCCTCCAGTACTTCATTAAGTTTTGGACAGTGAGTATTTCACTGAAATTCTGCCTATTTTTTCTTTTACATCTCAACAGTTTCTACATTTATTTTGCCAGTTTTGTATGTGTTTCTATGTCGTTTTGTTTGTTTGTTTTTTGTTTTTTTTGTTTTTCTGGTCTTTGCATTTTCATTGTAGCTCATCCTACAGCTTTTGGTTTGTCCGGGAGTCTCTGTTGTCTTTTCAAGTGGTCCTGCTTCTCTCATCCTCCAGCTGTTCTTGCCTCCTCCTGTCTCCACATGAGCTCCTCTGTTGCACTCGTGCCACACTGTTGCTTGTCCCCTGCCCCCCTTATCTGTCTGTCACCACTGACAAACTAACTATGAGCCCTTTCAGGCTGGCTAATGGTGTGTATGTTAACCCACTTAACGCTCTCTCCCGTTTGCCTGAGCTCCCTCTCTCCCCCACTGCCTTCTCCTCTTGTCTAACAGTCTTGTCTCTGTCTCTGCACTAAGCTGTGCCGGAGGAAATCGGCTGAGAATTGTCCTCAGGTAATCATCGTTGCTGTTAGTATTTTTGCCAGCTTGATTCCTGCCACAAAGGGCTACGATGTTTTTGTTTTGTGTGTGTACGTTTTTTTTTTTTTTTTGGTTGTCTGTCTGTAGTGCAGTGTTTTTGTCACAATTTGTCTTCCCCGTGTTTATATGTCTCCTCTCTTCAACCCCTCATTTCTCTCTCTGACACTCCCTCCCTCCCACCCTTTCTTTCTTTTTTTCTCTCTCTCTCTCTCTCTCTCTCTCTCTCTCTCTCTCTCTCTCTCTCTCTCTCTCTCTCTCTCTCTCCCCTCTTTACAGAATGAGCTGCCCGATACTCACGCCAAATTCCATGTTTTATTTTTGTTTTTTGTGGCGGCGATGTTCTGCATCAGCATCTTGTCGCTCTTCAGTTACCACCTGTGGCTAGTGGGGAAGAACCGATCCACTATAGGTAATGCACTCTCCATCCAGATCCACCATGGGTTATACACTTCTGACCCAAGCCTGATGAGGAAGCCCTAAATGTGTGGTGAGGACTGGGTTTTATGGGGTGGAAATGTCCTCTGATCTTCTGTATGCCACACAATGTAGTGTGGCAGTTCTGCCTGAAAAAAAAGCTAATTAGGAATGTTGTGTCCCTAGCCCAGGATGGTTCCACACATCAGAGGCGCCATTATGAGCACATGAGTAATGTTAATTAAAATGAGTGCTCCGCGTTTACCTCACAGCCATTTTTCCTCTCGTCCCACAGAGGCGTTCAGGGCCCCTGTCTTCAGAAACGGCCCTGACAAGAACGGCTTCTCCCTCGGCTTCACCAAGAACATCGCTCAAGTGTTCGGCGACGAAAAGAAGTACTGGTTGCTGCCCGTCTTCACAAGGTAGAGAGGGCTAATCTCAGCGGGTCATTCTCACCCTTTTCATTCATGCTGGGGAATAGGAGCTGCTTTTCTACAGTGCAAAAGTGTAATTTTTAACATGTTTTGGTGGACACTGTTTGTGGAGAATGTAATATTATGTTACCACCTAGTCAAAGTAGGTAAGTTGTTTGCAACTGGGCTTTTGGAGCTTGAAGATGTTTCACCTTTCATCCAAATAGCTGATGATACCTGATGATGGAGAACCAGGAGCTATATCTCTGGACCACTGAGGGTGGAGCTGTGAGCTGTAGCCAACACCCATCAACATGTGGCAAAAGGGTCACATGAGTCAGCCATTAACATAAGTCAAGGTGAACTGCTCTGATGGTGAAGGAGCAGTTAAACTTCCTGGGATGAGATCTTGAGGTGCAATGGTATGTAGCAGATGGATAAGAGCTCTTTCTTGTCCAAAATGTGCATGCCAGTGTCTTCAAAGGAGTGCCCCCTCTCCTTTAGATGTATGCAGGGTTCCTGTGGGATCTTAAAACGTCTTAAAAGCATTGAATTTATGAATTTAAAAATAATGCCTTAAAAAGACTTAAAAAGTCTTGAATTTTTATATCTAGGTCTTAAATTTTGCGCAGTTTGTAATTTCTCCGTGTCGCTTTGCTCCTCAATTTTCATTCGTCAACCACCATTGTTTGGTTAAATAACATAGCCAGAGAACGTTGCGGCACTGTTTAAAAGAAGGCTCTGACGTAGCCTGAACAAAGACGGTCGAATCTGGACTGTCTTCAGGAGCTAAAGGTGAAGAGGAGACGGGTACAAGCAGGGGCGGAGCTAGGGGTGGCTTTTGGGGCTGAAGCCCCGAATCTTTTTTAAGCTTAAAAAAATCATGACAACCCTGAGAATATGCTCCCTGTAAATTACATTAAAAATGATTAATGGACAAATAGCCTACAACAAAACCCACATACTGTTGGAAAGCTTAGATCCTCAGGATTCATTTAAGCCCATTCTCGAAGAACAAAGGTTATTTACAGTGCTAAAAGTGATCTGATCTTCTCGGTATGCCACCGAACTGCAGTATAGGCTGACAAAATGCCTACGTACCTTCAGAGCCTTCTCTTTATCCACAGCAACTATATTACTGCACAAGATTTTTATACAAAGCCATGAAGTGTCCATGGATATGAAATATTCAAGCCATTTTTTCGAAAACAATGTATTTCTGTTATAATCGGCATGTCTCGTGACTTCCGAGTAACTAGCCCAACGCGAAAACCTTAACGTCTCCTTTGTAGGCTACAGTCTACGCTCGTCTGTCAGAAGTCGTCTATCTTCCTTCAACCATTTACATAAGACATTTCTTTAAAAAAAAATACGGGTACCTTGTCATCAGCAGTAGCCAGTAAGTTGTCACACGTTTCAGGTCAGTGATTAAAACGTTATTTTGGGTTAGCACGGCAGTCTTGACGTTTGGACTTAGTTTTTTTGTACAGAATTCTGAAATGAAGTACGAGGAAAAAGTTAATGAGTTAATGAAATTGGGACGTGAAGAATAACTAGGTGTTATGATACATTAACTAGTAATTTTCTCCATTCCTGAGCTTTGATTGCCATCTAGTGGAAAGTATATGCAACAGCATACTTAGCTACAAAAGCATGGGCCTATTGTTCACTAAGCACAGTGAGGATAGTTTAATGTCACATGCATAGGTCTATAGTGACAGAGTGTAGAAAATGCAGTGAAATTGTGTCTGTCAGTCTATTTATACCACTTCTAACATACAAAAAAAGCAAACAAGTAATCCATCTCTGCAGTCCCAGTTTGAATCTACTGAAAGTTAGTGTAACATGAGTCTCAATGTTGCTATTGTTTACATAAGAATCTCTAGAAGTCAGTAATGAAGTGGTTATTGTTTATTTCCATATTGTCTTGTGCAGGCCATGCAACTGAGAATATAGGCTATGAATTAGAAAGGATTTAGGATTTGACATGTCTAACAGATCCCTCTAAAATGGACTAGAATGCAGGAAATTGCATCTAAGAAATCCAAAATTTTCTGGGGGAGGAATTAAAAAAATCACAAATTAAAGAATTTGTTTTTTCTTTGACGATGGCCATGAAATGGGTACTACGTTTTATATAAATGGCCTTAAATAGGTCTTAAAAAGACTTAAATTTTACTTGAAGAAATCTGTAGGAACCCTGTGTATGTACATGTACTGCTGAATCCTGTCCTGATGCAGTCGCCCTCCTGTGTTGGGCCATGCATCTTTGAAGTGGTTGCTTAGTTTCTCTAATGTACAGATCTGGGCACTCCTCACTGCATTATACTGCATTAACCATATTGCTGAGATTGTGTCTTGGAGTCCTTGGGGTGAATGAGTCTCTGTTTGAGGGTGTTGCCAGGCTTCACGTATACTGGGATGTTGTTTCTCAGATTATCCTGACATGTAGGGCATCACCATGTGATTTCTTCTGTTGCTTTTCTTTGTGTCGGTTGGTGTTTCGGTTCCTTTTTCCTGTCTTGATGAATGCCCAGTTGGGTACCATCATCACATCAAAACTGAAGAAGCCTTTTGGATGAAAGGTGAAATGTCTTTAAGCTCCAAAAGAAGTCCAGTTGCATACAACTTAGTTCATTTGTCTACCATGACCTGGATGAATGAAAATCTTCAGACATGTTACCACCTGTTTTGTGGTTGTGTTGTCTGTGTGTAAGATAATGCCTGTTTTTTGGGTTTATCTGCGTTGCTGTAGTCAAGGAGATGGGCTTACGTTCCCAACACGTCTGGTGAACATTGACCCGGAGCAGCCAACAGTAATTCTACAACCAGACAGCAGTAAAAGGTAAAAAAAAGTTGAAAAAACTATAAGAAATTCTAGTTAAAACAAACTTCTAATGTATAATTATCAAGAACATAGCAGGTGTAACGTTGTAAAAATCTGTTAGAAAAGCACACCAGCACATGACCTTCACCTCCCAAAATAGTCATGACCTGAAAGAAGCCCTTCCAAAGTAGAGTTTTAGGAGTGGAAAGTATATAAAACTAAATCAGTTTTACTGCTGTGGTCATTCAAAGTCCAGAATCCATTTCCTGATCCCATTTGAGCGGTAGTCCCATTGAAACACTGGGCTGGCATGCAGATGTGCGCGGGGAGCGGCTGAGTAATGGCCCTTGTGACTCACCCCCCTTTTTGTCCACAGCGCCGAGGACGGCTCCATTCCTCAGAGCCCACTCAGCGACTCCCAGAACCGCCTGCTTGGCAGCGAGCAGCACATCAGCGACGATCACTTGAGCATCGATCCACTCAAGTCAGGTCAGTCTGCAGCAGATAAACGGCCTCGCTAATTGAGATTGTTTGCCGGGGCGTAAGAGAAATAAAAAAATCATATGAAGCACGGAGGCTTAGTAGTTCTGCACAAAACTCACTTGAAGACCATCTGTTTTGACCAAAGTCTGTGTATTTGCACTGTGTTGCTATAGTGGTGTTCTTAATGTCACAGCTTTTTTGTATGGTTTTGAAAAATCATTTATACATGTGTTTTGCTGTAATTTCCTGTTTTGTGATTGAAATGAAATAAACATGGGTTCAAAAGGAGTCAGAAAGAGGGGGCAAAAAGTGGAGAATGTGGAGGAAGGCAGCGCTGCCTCATGTCTAATTAAATTGTTTGTTTCAGATGGAACTGATGTCATCACAGTTTACGTAGAGAGTGAATCATAGCCAGGTACGCAGCCTCTGCAGACACGTGCACTACAGACACACTAGTGGGCAGGAGCATTAAAAAGCACAACCACAGCAACTCATGCCAGAAACGTTTAGTGTTCACAATCCCAGTCACACTTTTGTGACGTAGTATGTCTGTATGTATTGGCGCAGTCAGAGTTGTGTAGTTATCGTTCACATTCTAGTGTACACACACACAGCCGTAAACTCAATGTGTGCGTGTTAGACAGTCTATTAACATAATGTCCTATCTGACTCTATGGCTTTATTTTGGACTTAACACTAGATTGGGTTAAGTTTCATGTTCAGAGTGTTGTTGCATTTCTGGACTGGCTGTGAGGTTCTCCCTCTGTGTTCTTGCCCAGCAGGAAGGGTTTGACCTGGGGTTGCGGCGTCCCCCAGTGCTCCTTGGACTCCCTAGTTTGGAAACTCCCGAGGGAAAGAACAGCCATCAAATCAGATGCCTTAAACAAACTCCATCCTATTGCTTTATCCTTGTGGGAAGACACATTGGCACACACCCTTCAAGTTTGGCACATGGCCACCATCTCCTTAGCCAATTGTGATGAACTCATCTCACCCTATCACTCCTTTTTTATTTTTTGAAGATTTAAGGATCGATCATCACTCTCCCTGTTTGCCACACCTCAGCTTGAGTATGTGAACCTACACACAACGTGCATCCCATTACATCCAACCACAGGCACACCACGTCTAAGCCCTGCACACACCCACCTAAAATAACGTCATCCATCATGTCCACTCAAGAGAGTTTAGCTTTACGCTACTGTGTGGTTTAGGATACTTAGAATCAGGCCCTATCTGAGGCTCCATGCTAAAATGTCTGTTGATTAAGGCATCCCGAGTCAAAGGGCATTATGAGATCCATGTGGCTGTGTGAAGCAATCCTGAAATGCGTTGTTCACAGTTTGTCTTTAAAAGACTGTGTTTGTTTACTGTGCTGCTTTAGATATGTGCAGATTGTGGAAAAGCTGCTGTCAAACAATGTTAGTTTGTTAGAATTTTATATTTTATTAGCCTTCCTCTATATGAGGCTGTTCGTACTTTACATGTTTTTTCCAAAGGACATAATTTCTAGATGTTGCCATAAGAAACTCCTCCATTTGGTTTCAATTAAGCTCAAGGTTAAAACAGCTTAGCGGTCACCTGCTAGTGCTTTTTGTGTTGTCAGTCTCCCATGTTGAAGCTGCTTTCTGCTTTAGCCAGATTGCTTTTATGTCCCACAGACCATCTGCAGTGGAAGAGACTTGAGACTGAGAACTAACTGTTCTTCCGCCTTTGTTCAAAGCAGTGCTCACAGTGTCAAAGAAACTGGATTATGTGTGCCTTACTTCGGTTTGTTTTAGTTAACTTAAGCCACATTTCAGCCAAGCCCTCATAACCTTTTGCAGATATGAACAGGCTCAATAGCCTATGCAGAGTACAGGTTATGCACCAATGGTAGCAGTTACCTATGGCTTCAGAAACATTTAGAACAGTTACATAAGAGGCACTTTGGAAGCCTGTCACCAAGATATTTTATCATGGAGGCAGTTAAGCATAGCCTTATAAGCATGCTATGTGGAAAAAAACATTAAATGATGTACTATGATAGGAAAAGGCCTTCATCAAAGGCTGGTTCTGGAAGGACATATGACTGGCTTCTCACAGAAAAACGGGAGGTAACAGGAGAGTAATAAGTCTGTAAATGTTTTTAATTTTAATGTTTACTTTTTATTTGTGTATCTATTCTGATGTTTACAATTTGTGTGTGTTTCTGATAACAAAAGGGTCTGTAACAAATAAGACAAGACAGACCTTCGTATCAGATTAGATAGCCATGGCTGGGATTTGCATATGGCCTGAAGACTTGGTAGAGATTGTTTAACGGCTCTGAGAGAGGCCGCAGCCAAAGCCTTACAGACTGAAACGTGAAAGGGACATGTGCTTTGGTTAATTGTGTGTACGGATACGAGCACAAGATGGAGCATTTGCACTTTTTAAAAACTTTTCTTTGTGTTTTTGTTAGATGTACATATAGTTCTGCTTGATGTTTTCCTTGCTGTCCACACTGGATCATGATCTCCAAAGCTCACCCAGAGTTGCTCACTGGGGTTGGCATGTGGTAGTTAGCGGTTAGGGTAGTTTGATTCAGTCATACAACGAGACAAACAAAAATTGCCAAACAAACTCTGCTCTGCCATTGGATGGGAAGAGAGGAGTTTTTTCTTTAAAAACCGTATGATCATCTGAAGTGAGTCAAGTCAGTGACTGTGCAAGTGTACAATTCACACGAATTTCTCTGCTGCTTGGCTTTGACAAAGACCTTTTTGCCCTTGTAACATGTATGTGTGTCTGTGTGTATTCATGGGCGACGAGCTTCAGACAATGCACTCTTGGCTCAAATTGTTTTCATGGAGTACTTTTCTTGAAATACAACCTGTGGTCAAGTTGTTGTAGACTTTTGCATCTCTTAACCTCGTGATTCTGCAGTCTGAGGTTGCCCCGTGTTTTTCGCCAAACAAATGCGTGGGCAATTCAAGCTCTGAATGTTCTGTGGATTGTTTACAGTTTGTTAGTGTAATACCTCTCTTCCCATAAGCACGGCAATGGCCATCAAGCCAACCACATGAAACCACTTGTGTTTGCATGGTGATTTCTACGGTTTACTTGCCATTTCCCAAGGGACTGCTTCAGTACCAGTGCAGGCCAACAGGTGGCAGCACTCCTCCAGCATGCAATAGCTGACCTGGTGCTCAGGTCAGTCCATGTCTATTGTCTGAGAAATGTATTCTTCTGGTGATGCAGTAAAAAAAACTCTAATTGCCTCCATGCAATGTTCTTTGCATTTTTTTTTTTTTTTTTTTTTTTTTTTTTTTTTTTTTAGAAAATTTTTTATCTTAATATTCCCTGTGAAATCCAAAGTCGACTCCTGGCATCTATGCTGTTTTTTAGTGACTCGTGTGTTTGTGATTCTGCCCCTGTAGTTGACTCAGTGAATGAGTACATGTCCGCTCTGAGTGTGTGTTGAGTACAGTGGCTGTTGTTGAATGTACTTGAGATGTGGTGCCAGTGGTCATGGTCGTAAGGAAACATTCAGAGTGTGTCATTCAGCTTGTACGCCTGTTTTGCCATGTGGTGCTCTCGTGCGTTGTCTTTTGTGCCACCATGCATTGGGAGGCCAGTCCGGAATGCTGCAGTGGTAGTTACTGGATTCTAAGGAACCAGTGGGGGAAACAACAGTGAGTTTTTTTTTTTTTTTTTTTCCTGGCCGATGGTTTACTAAATGTCCCGAAGAGCTGCTGTAATTGTTTGAAGCCCCAAAATGACACATGATGATTGCATTCAGCGTCTTTGCTGTGTTTACGAAAACTAAAGATTTGCTTGTCATTGATCACTCTGCAGCAAGAACACGTCATGTCAAAGTTAGCAGTTTTACATGGTGTAAATTACATCCTCAGCTTGTCAGTCATTGGGGCATCTGGCATAAAGGCATGCAAAAATACAAATTTTGTACCCCGTTTTGAATCATGTCAGTCTTTTTTAAGAAAAAAAAAACAAACATTTTATGTTTTGTCTTTTTGTTACTTTAATTTCACATTTTAAAGTACATTTGAAGCCATAATCACTTCTGATAAGGAGGAATATTTGGACCATTTTAAAGTCTTATTTTGGTGGTAATCAGAGACCTGTTTTACTGCATGGAAAGTGCAAAAGATGTTTGTACTCTGCTTATCGTGCAAGCTTTGGTTGCTTTGTTTTTGATGTCATCTTTTTAAAGTATATATATATATTGATAATGTAAAAACAACCTTGTATTTTATTTTCTCACCTGATTAACTTTATTGTTGAATATTTTGTGAATGAAGTACTTGCATATAAATATATTGCAATTATTTGAAGACACAATAAATGTTCTTTTTTTGTAAACCTACAAGATGTCTTTTGCCTTTAGTGTGCCTTACTTGTTCTGCTTGGAAGTTTAAACATAAGGGCCACAGTAACCTTCTCCTTTGGTTTAGTTTTTAAGTAAGTTATCGTGTCCCTCATGCACTTTGACCTTCATCTTGCCCGGTTTTCATTTGCTAAGCAGCTCTGTGGTTTGTCCAGTCATTCCTGGAGGTCTTGTTCATTACTAAGGATGTACTCTACATGTGTGCACGATTTAAACATAAAGCAAATGTACTTTGTTTCTTGCCTGCAGATGTGTGCTTGTAAAGTAGTGTAGTATATTGTGCCTTCAATGTCAATTCTGTCAATTCAAGGTCAATGGCCGTGGTGGCTTGAACCCACAGCAATTTGACCAAAAAAAAAAAATCCCCTACCCATTCAGTTGGAGAACGGTGAACCTACACAGGTATGCCAGACATTAGGAAAGTGAGTGTTTTTTCAATAATCAGTCTGTGGCACGTCCTCATTTGTCTGAACATGAATGCCTTGTGTTTTTGTAGCCTGGAGTCTTTTATTGGGATAGGGCACGGCACTTACTCTTTTTCTTTTATTGAGATGCGTTGTTACATGAAATGTTGCGTTTCTCTTCCTATTTCTTGTAAAATGCACCATGACGTAAAGAAATGGTCGTATCTGCCCATCGGACCAGAAAGACTTACACAATAGAAATGAAGTCAGATACATCAAAGCAATACTTTGCCCAGACTTGTGTCTAATTTTTGCTGTGTCAGCCTGGCGTCACACACTATCTCAACATCCTCAAAAAAGAACAGCACTGTGAACTGTAAGATGTTGGGACGGATATTTATTGTTTTCAATCAATCGTATATAGCCTAATTGTAAACGCATTACTTGAAGTCGGGTATGCTTATCTGCTGCAGTTAAAGCGAATCTTTAAAGTAACAATTGCATCAAATATGAGACAGAACAGACCATCATAATCATGCAATGAGTACGGAGTTAAGAAATAACAAATATTATCACATGACGTCTTCTGCGGGTTTCCATGGAAGCGCGAGGGCATGTGATGTGGTGCGCCTGAATGCCCTCCTTGAGAACTCAAAAGAGTGCGGAGACCCAGCAGTTTCACCCACGCGAATACCCCGTTAGAATTGGCTACGGTAGCTTTTACAGCTTTTCGAGATGTTTATTAAAACTTTGCACAGGCACGTTTGAATCAATGCAGTTATGCCGCAATATACGTAGGCGCGCGTATGGATGAAAGGAGTCAGTTTTTTTTTAAACTTGCGGCGTTGTTTGGGGCAGGGGCGGGTTTACTTCTACAAGTAGTTTGCTCAAAGTCCGATACCCCACAACGGAGACAGCCGGGGCAGAAGCTGTAGGAAGCCGTCGCACAGCTCTTTGTCAGTGTTACATCGGCATTGATGTGGGGGGCACAATCAGGGGAAAGTTTGTAAACTGTTAAATTATTGTATTAATACTCTAAAACCACTTAAGAAGACTCAGGTAGGCGAGAGAGAATGGATGCAACAAACCAAACAATTGACCCGCGATGCAGGCAACCTCCACCCTTTGCGATCGACATAATTTTACGTGAGTATCTGCAGTTGATAATCGGAGTATTATTTGGCAAGGGACGTATATATGTGATGTATAGCCATAATATAGTAGATGAAAACTCGTGGTGTGTTGGAGCTGCCTCGTTTTTCTTTTTATCGTCACTATTAAAGCTAGCAGGTGCCGTGAACGGCTGCTGGGTGGCTGACCATTAAGACAGGTTAACTGAATAGATGAAGCAGACATGCATGATGTTCTCATTTAAAAGTGTTTTTTTTTTAATAACAGGCAGTTGACGCTCCCCCGCAGCAGTATTACGTTTTTTTTCATCTTTGCTACTATAATTTACATTAAGTTGGGGTGCATTGCTGTCAATTAAACATCTTTTTTGTGAGGGGAAACTCTAAGGGGTTTAAGGGTTTTTTTTTTAAAGGGGGATACTTCTTGCTCAAGGTTAAGGTATTGTCCAAAGGAGGTGGCCTTTTCCATGCCCACATAATATATTTGTTTTTAATCCCAACATGAATAACATCCACATGTTTCCTTTTGAGGCATACTTTGAAGAAAGTGACTGTGTAAGAGTCAGCTAACCTTTTTTTTACGGTTATGGATTAACATACCATTGATCTTGAGATTTAAGAGGTTTAAGTTCAGCTAGCAACCGCTAGGTTTAAATCACCCATATGGTAAACTGGACAATCTTGACACTCTAAGACTGCAGAGAAAACATTTAGGCCTATAGTTCTGCATTAAGGATCCAGGCATTAGTCCATTATTGCATTATTATCATTATCATTTGATATTAATTTGGGGTGCTTACCACCCGCCACAGCACATCTGTTGTTGCAACAGCACTGTGAGTCATTGCCAAGAGTTGGAGTTCTGTTAAGGCAGGTCTGGCTTCACTTACTGAAAAGCATGGCTTCTGATGCACTGCAGCCAACACTTCCCTCTTATAAATATCTGCCTACAGTATCCCTATCCAGTTGTAGTTCTTTCATCAAAAAACTTTTACAATTTCCAGGAATTCAGTCACTACTACTTTTGATCCTAAACATGTTTATCACTCATTGTCTCACGTGCACAGAAAACTTTGTCTGGTTGTTCCCTGCTGGTGATTAGTCATCAGAGAGTTCAGTTTTAATCCTGAAAATGTAAAGGTCCCCTTATGTTCCCTCAATAATTGTTATATGCAAAGCAGTGATAAGTTAATGTTTATGTAGGCTATCACTGAAAGGAAGTAGATTTTTACTTCTGTTATTCATGATCTATTTGTGCTGTTGCTGAAGAATCATTATGCTTCATCGACTGTGCCAGGACCAAATGATCTCAGATTCCCAAGATTAAACACATAACTTCTTGTTATTACAATCATGTTGGTAGTAGCCATTAGACAATGAAATGGCTAATTGATGAGTTGCTAAGTGAATAAACTCAATAAGCAAGATATTAAAACAGGATTATGTAAACATTTCCTGTTTGATAATGATATAACACAGGAAAGAGTCTCTTCACTGTTGCTGCTGCTGGTAGGATGGTATGCTTTGTGTGACTGTACTTAGTCTACTTTTCTTAAGACTGACTAACTGAAGAAAGAAATTATTTGGTACGTCACAATTACCGAAATCCCTGTGTGGCCAGATTTCGCCAAAGTGTTTCTGTGGTCTAGCCTTACATATAAAAAATTTCAACTTAAACAGTTTTCCTCCTTTGCACATTGCTAATACTATATTTCTAGGTAGACCAAACTCTGAACCACTGCGGCAGCAGTGAAGAGACTCTTTCCTGTGTTATATCATTATCCACTGTCAAACCATAGGCTGATTTAATATGCCTGTGATTAAACAGGAAATGTTTACATAATCCTGTTTTAATATCTTATGTTACATATATCTGAAAATGAAATACCACAACAGGGCATGTATGCACATATTCTTAGGGTCTGTGCTCCTAAATCATCAAACCAGTTACCTTGCTGTTATTACTGCCATGAACAAGAGTATATTTTCTGAGTATTTTGTAACATTTTTTATTTTTGATGTGGTTTTTCTCTATTTCTGAAAGATTGCCATTTCAATTTGTATGAGGGAATAGAGAATTACATATTTTCTTGCTTCATTTTTTCTCTCCATACCATTTCATAAAAGCAAGACTAATATGTTGCAATAATAGTAGCAGCACCCGAATGTTTTCTTGTTCTGCACAATGTGTAACAAAGGACAAATTGTGAACTATGTCCTGAGGGAAAGACGTCAATATTACCCTGTGATTTCTTCCCACAGAATTAGACATTTTTGGAATCATCCTTTATTCTGTCCTCACCTTCATGGCGACCGTGTCCATGTTGGTTTACATTGAGGAGTGTGTTTACATCTACAAGAAGGTGCCCGCCAATAAGAAGAGCATTATCATCTGGGTGAATGGCGCCGCACCGGTCAGTATTCACAGCCCTCTTTTTGTTCTTCAGAAAGATGTTGAGATGTTTTGTTAAGATGAATAACTCAACTTCATTAACTTCATTGTTGTGACTTTTCTATCTTCCAGATAATTGCCACCATGTCCTGTTTGGGTATGTGGATACCAAAGGCGACCATGTTTACCGACATGACATCAGCGACGTGAGTTGGACCACAGGCCCTGGCATGCTCTGTCTACCTCCCATTGGCAACTCCTAATGAATGCATCACAGTTTGTGTGTTAACACTTAGCAGTCACACCTTATCAGTGTGAGCTCTCTGACCTCTCGTAACTTTGGTTTGCCATTAGAAAGAGTGACCAAACATCCAGCATTGTTGAAACATTTCTTGCGTGATTTCTGTGGAACTTGTCCCAGTATTAGCTTTGAACTGGAGGCCGAACAATTGGCAATACAAGATGAGCCTTTATATCACCATCGTGCTACATTATTTTGCAACCTCAATCATGGGCCCATATGTACTGAGATAAGGGTGGGTGGGCATGTGAATAAAACATTTAAGTGTGCTTTGTCACAACTGCTTGGCTCAAAGTAATCTGACATAAACAGAAGACCACACCAAGATCAAGTTTTATAAACTATATACAAAAGTCAGTGGCTGAATGGCAAAAGAAACCAAAGCAAAGTATGGTACAGATCAGCATAATTGTAAGTGAGTGTAGGGCAAGCAAAAGGGTTAAGCGAAATGGGGGGAAAAAAGAGCAGCTGCCATGGGTGAACCAGAAGCCGAAATCCCAGAGCAGAGAAAGACAGACACGCTTGAAGGCAGGCTTTTTATGCAAGCCACCATCACGCTTCCGGTTACATCAAGCCAGAACATGAGCGCTCCCCCTGCAGGCCGACAACAAAGATACAAGGCAAAGACAACCGAGTGTGGGGGAAAGAGATGACATACCCACAGCACGTCACAATGTCTCATCCAGATATTTTGCCGTTGTAGTTCTTGTAGTTCTTGATTCTGATCTTCCAATTTCATCCTCTCTGCAGATATTTTGCCATTGTGGTCTTCAAGTTCTTGGTTCTGATGATAGAGGAGTGTGGTGGTGACGAGGCCTTCCTGAAGCAGGAGGCAAAAAAGACCTTCAGGATTAGTACAGGACCGTGCTGCTGCTGTTGTCCATGCCTTCCCAGGGTTCCTGTCACCAGGTACGCCTCTTCACCAGAACAGCAGAACAAAAACAAACAGCTCAAACTTCCACTGAGCTCATTTACACTAAATTCTTACAGATGTTTTACAGATGGGTTCCATTGGATTTCAGTGTTTCAGTTTCAATATTGGTTGAAATTTCAAGTCCTGTCCACACCACCTCCCCCCACCCCCACAAAACAAACAGACAGAAGGACACACACACACACACCCCCCCCCCCACACACACACACACACACACACACACACACAGACCCACACTCTACAAATGTTTGACAAAACCTTGATCTGGCGATGAAGTCATTGGCTGGGGAAAGAGGGCCTCTCAAAAAATGGCAGATGGGGAGCTGTGATCTATGATGAGCAATTGTGGTCTAGTGCTTAAGGAGTTGTTTTTGGGATCAGAGAGTCACAAGTTCAAATCCCACCCTACCCATGTCAGAAATGTCCTTGAGCAAGGCATCTGACCCCACTCTGCTCCAGGGACTGTAACTGAAACCCTGTAAATAACTGTAATATCGCTCTGGATAAGAGTGTCAGCTAAGTGTAATGTGAAAATCTATTTTCCAAGCGAATTGTTCTGCTTTGGGACTATTGTGCACATGTTAGGATTGATGAACTTCTGGTCACTCAACTGTGTTTTTTCACACGCCCTCTCTGTGTCTGTGCTTATGCAAACTTGTTCAAGAGCGCGTGCACCCAAATCAGCACCCTAAGGTCATTGCCCCCCTTAGGGAGGAGGGTTCACAATGTGCCTTTCAGTTTAATTTGGTTCCAACTACAATTTAAACAGTGGTAGATTTAAACTATTTACATTGGCATACAATTTAACATTAGTAATTCACTGCTAAGTTGTCATTGTTTTTCCCTCCTCAAATCAGGCGGAGTCTCTTCATGCTGAAGTTAGGTTCTTTCCAGTTTGCTCTGCTGAAAATGATCTTCACCATCCTCTCCATCGTCCTCTGGACCAATGGCAACTTTGATCTTGCAGATGTGAGTCTAGCCAGAAAGACTGGAAGAATGTAAACATGCACAGCTGCATTCCTTTAAAACTTACATAATGCAACTGTCATGGAGCAATGATGAGAATTCTTTCAATTCATGAGTTTTAATATGTTTAGTGGTACTAGTTATTTACTTTAATTCTTACAAATACGTAGGACAATTACAGTTACTGTTTTGAAGTAGAAATGTTTAAAAAATCATGAGCATTATTCCCCTTTTGTACAGCTCAACATCACCGGGGCTGCGATCTGGATTAATCCTTTTGTGGGCGTCCTGACCATCATCGCTCTCTGGCCC
The DNA here is from genome assembly GCA_027475355.1 of Coilia nasus. Taxonomy (NCBI): domain Eukaryota; kingdom Metazoa; phylum Chordata; class Actinopteri; order Clupeiformes; family Engraulidae; genus Coilia; species Coilia nasus. The sequence goes on from CM050203.1 coordinate 29,065,127, forward strand.
GTTGCCATCATGTTCATGCACGTTCGCACCACACTGCGGAGCCTGAAGATCATCCCCAAATACGCAATGTACCAGGTACTGTGTGTGAGCCGATTACACCAGCACTGCATCTTTAAGGAGTTCTGTTTTCTCTGTCAAGATGAAAACAGATGTAGCCTGCGCTCGCTCATACTGCCTGTGACACCGCATTGAATTTCAAGTCACTGTGGCCAACCTGCCTATTTTTTGGCAGTTTCTTTGCTTGAGAAATCGGGCACAAATGTTACGCATACATCATCGGAATCAGTACTCTGACTGGTTGTAGCCCTGTCCGGTAGTATACAAAGGCATTTGATAGATGGGATCTTTGCCAGACCAAGCTTTGTCTACGAGCTTGTTGCGAAAGCCAGGCTAAAACAGATTGATTTCTGACAGGCAAATTTATTTGACAGTAATTATGTTTAAATGCTGCCTTTTGTTCCAAGGCATGTATTTGACCATGTTTCTTCTTACTTCTGTACACCTGTGAGCATCAGGGAAACTCAGTTGCATCACAGTCTAAGTGTGTAAGCGGTTGTTTGTTGTTTTTATAAGGCATCTTTCCTTATACAGTGTTGTGCATTCTATAGTAACTTTAGCGTTTTGTCTAGCTTGTCTCACGCCACTGCCAGTGCGTGCGTGGGCTTCTTTATTAGGCGCCTCCTCCTGTGTTGCTGATCCACAGTCACTTGTGAGCTGAGGCTGACCAACGTTGTAGGCAAAATTTCATGTACCTGTTGTTCTTATGGAGGAAAAAATGTAGCAGACCTGAACATGATTATAGCAAAATGTGCAAACCACTATAAAGATGGCCTTGTGAATCCCCAGTGCAACCACAGATTATATATTGTACTCGAGAATGATGTACTGTATTACATTTACACATTTACATTTACTTTCAGAAAGTCCCACCCCATCCCCTTCAGTGATGTCTGTCCTGTGAACATCCTGGTGTTTCCACATGGATGTCAGCATCACACCAATATTTTTCTGAGTCAACGTACATTATTCTTCCAGGCGAAAGAAAAAAAACAAAACAATACCAATGCCTTTTTCATCTCTGCTTTGTCATGACAAATTGTGCTTATGATATCTGAGTATTTATAAATTGACATACATACATACATACGTAAGTACATACTTACATACATGCTTACTGATGTAAATATTTACATATACAAATAATGTAAGTCAGAATTTCATCATTTTCACTTGTACAGAGCGGAAGATGTTAAAAACGTCTTGTTCCATTGGTTGTCCTATATTAGCCAAAATGTCACTGTGTGATATATGTACGTACATACTCAAGCCAGTAAGTAATCAATATACAAGAGGATGAAATGCAGCCATCATCCAACAATAACATTAGCAACAACTGGACCAGTGACAGCCACAGCACACGAGGCTCGCTACACCCTCTATTCCGTCTAAAGCCCACAGCTTCCGTCCACCCCCACATGACTGACTAACCATGTCTCCTGGCCAGAGGGATGCAGCCACAAGAACAACAGCTGCAATTATTTGCGTTTTTAAAGCAAGTCCTCTTCCTTCATCTGTTTTCCATTGTGCCTCTGCATAGCACTCTCCAACCGATGTGTACTGATATTAACTTTGCAGAAGGAGGATAAGAAGGGGCAGCTGTGTTCTGCCCAGAAACAGCAAAGGTATTACTTCAAGGCTCAGTAATGCACTGTCTGCAGCACTGCAACTGCAGCAGAGAAACCTGTTGGATTCTGTGGTGTGGCTTGAGATGTTCTCTGCATTGTGTTTTGAAGCAACACTAAGTAATTCAAACTTGAAATAATGTTTCCAAAATCGTTTCAGTGGTTCATCAACTTGTAACTGGGTAAAAGGCACTTCTGAATTCGCTTTCCCACCCTCCGTGACCTATTACCACACTAAGTAAGGAGGAGCGGGCCGTCTCTCTGTACTTCGAATGAGAGACAATTCTGCTTCGAGAATGTAGGGTGACCGAAGATGAAAATACTTGGTGTTGCTTTTCTAGGCAGACTTTTTTTTTCATCAGAGCGTTTTTGATTTAGGCCTATAGTACCTCCAGAGGGCGCAATAGTAGCATCTGGCAATCACATCATCAAGTCAAGTCAAGTCAAGTAGTTTTTATTGTCGTTTCAGCCATATGCACAGTACATAGTGAGACGAGACAACGTTTCACCGGGAACAATTGGTAGTACACATAACTGTTAAAACACAGTATAGACAAGACAGATACATAATAGTGCCTACATACACTACTGAGGGACTACACAGATTCACTTCACCCACTCACACGCACTCACACACTCACACACACACACGCTTACACTCTCCTGTACACTTCTGTACATACAGTGCAACACAGTAGTGAACAATACAACACAGTTGTAAACAAGGCAGGTCAAGTTTGCAGGTGACCTAGAACAAACACTCTAGACAGGGCATGGGTTTTAGCAGAGGGAAGAAGCTCTTCCCCATTCTGGAGGTGCGGGCAGTGATGCTGCGGAGCCTTCTACCAGATGGTAGTAAGGTGAATAGTCCATGGGAGGGATGGGAAGTGTCTCTGATGATGTTCCTGGCTTTTCGCAGACAGCGGGAGCTGTAGATGTCTGAGAGGGGGGGCAGAGAGACTCCAGTGATCTTTTCGGCTGTTCTCACAATCCGCTGCAGGGCCTTACGGTCTGCAGCGGTGCAGTTGCCGAACCACGCTGTGATGGCGCCGCTGAGGATGCTCTCAATCGTCCCTCTGTAGGAGGTTGTGAGGATGGAGGTTGGGAGATTAGCTTTACGCAGTCTTCTCAGAAAGTACAGACCCTGCTGGGCTTTCTTTGTGATGTGTGTGGTGTTGAGAGTCCATGAGAGGTCGTCAGTTATGTGTATGCCCAGAAACTTTGTGCTCTAGACAATCTGTACTGGGAGGTTGTTGATGCACAGTGGGTTGTGTTTATGCAGAGTCCGTCTGAAGTCGATGACCAGTTCTTTAGTTTTGTCCACGTTGAGGGACAGGTTGTTGTCGGTGCACCAGTTGCTGAGCTGAGCCACCTCCTCTCTGTACGGGGCCTCGTTGCCTCCGCTGATCAGACCCACCACGGTAGTGTCATCAGCAAACTTGATGATGTGGTTTGAGCTGTGCGTTGCCGCACAGTCATGGGTGAGGAGTGTCTGCCCACCAGGAAGTCCAGGACCCAGTTGCAGAGGGTTGTGTTCAGGCCAAGTTCACCTAATTTTGTTATCAGCTGCTGGGGGATGATGGTGTTGAATGCTGAGCTGAAGTCAATGAACAGCATCCTGACATATGTGTCCTTTTGGTCCAGGTGAGAGAGAGCCAGGTGGATGGCAGTATTGATGGCATCGTCTGTGGAGCGATTTGGGCGGTACGCAAACTGCATTGGGTCCAGTGTGGCTGGTAGTTGTGACTTGATGTGTCTCATTACCAGCCTTTCGAAGCACTTCATGATGGTGGATGTCAGTGCAACTGGGCGGTAGTCATTGAGACAAGTCACTGTGGGTTTCTTCGGAATGGGGATGATGGTGGTGGTCTTGAAGCAGGTGGGAACGACAGTAGTGGCCAGGGAGATGTTGAAGACATCTGTGAGAACATTTGTCAGTTGGTCCGCACACTCCCTCAGCACACGGCCTGGTATGCCGTCCGGCCCAGCAGCTTTCCGTGGGTTGACTGTGAGTAGGGTCTTCCTCACTTCAGCAGTGGACAGATACAGCACTAGGTCGTTAGGGGGAGGGGTGTTCTTTCTCGCCACTGAGTCGTTCTGTTCCTCAAACCTTGAATAGAACTGGTTTAGCGCCTCAGGCAGGGAGTCATCACCGCCACAGGAGAGGGGGGCAGGCCTGTAGTTGGTAATGGCTTGAATGCCCTGCCATAGACGCCGTGTGTCGTTAGTGTCTGCAAAGTGGTTGTGGATTCTCTGAGCATGAGCGAGAATGTCTCACGTGTCAGTGTTTGTGCAGGTCAATCCATGACTTTTAGTAGTCCACCTAGTCCACTAGTCCACCTGTAGTGACCACCTACAAAAAACAAAATCATGCGCAAGTGTTGTTCTTCATTGGAAGAATCTAGAATTTCTAATATCCCCACTGGTTTTGGGTGTGCTTACCAACCTTGTTCACTGTCTTCTGTAATCAGTTCTGCAAGCAGTTTCCCATACATAAACTTCTTCTGCCTAAAGTCATCCTCTGTTGTATGTTTAAAAACTTACTGCACTTCGAGCACATTATGTCTGCTCCCTAAACAGCATATACTGTGGTACCTGAAGTGGCCTTTTAGATATTAACCAGCAACCTCAAATCTTTTTTTTATTTGCTGGTGCTGTTTACATGTGCTTAATACCCCTGTCTGTCTCTGCCCCGCTCACACAAAAAATTCCAGTCTTTGCCCACTTACTGGATTACTAATACATCAAGTCAAGTCAAGTAGGTTTTTATTGTCGTTTCAACCATATACACAGTACATAGTGAGACGACATGACGTTTCACTGGGAACAATTGGTGATACACGCAACTGTTAAAACACAGTATGGACAAGACAGATACGTAATAGTGCCTACATATACTATTGAGGGACTACACAGATTCTCTCACACACTCACACACACAACTACACATGCACACGTACACACTCTTGTACACATATGTACACAACACAGTTGTAAACAAGTCAGGTCAGAGTTACAGGTGACCTAAACAACAAACACTCTAGATAGGGCATGGCTTTTAGCAGAGCACTGTGGCTAGTGGTGTGATTTGTAAACAAATGACTGTTCTACATAAATATAAATGATAGCAGCAAGGCTAGTGGTATGATTTGTAACCAAAGAAACTATTCTACATAAATATAAGTAATAGCAGCAAGAGAGTGCGGGGGGCATAAAGGTGCAGTGTGCTGTGACGTGCTGGTTTGCATCCTGAGTTACCAAGAATTTACAGTCCAATTGCACTACTACACTGCATCACAAGGGGCGACAAGGGTCTCTCTCTCTCTCTCTCTCTCTCTCTCTCTCTCTCTCTCTCTCTCTCTCTCTCTCTCTCTGTGAATTCACAGGACACCTAGCTGTCTAAGTGTAGGCATTTATACAGGTATACAGAATGTGACAGTAGAAAAATAGAAAATAAAAAGGAAACATAATTCTATAATACTACAATATTTGGGAAATATATTTTTCTGCTAGAAGGGCCGAATGTCTCTCTCTCTCTCTCTCTCTCTCTCTCTCTCTCTCTCTGTGAATTCACAGGACACCTAGCTGTCTAAGTGTAGGCATTTATACAGGTGTACAGAATGTGACAGTAGAAAAATAGAAAATAAAAAGGAAACATAATTCTATAATACTACAATATTTGGGAAATATATTTTCCTGCTAGAAGGGCCGAATGTCGTTCTCCTGGAAGAATAGCCAGTTTTTCATGTACAGTAATGAGCAAAAGTTTTAGGCAGGTGTGAAAAAATGCTGCCAATTAGGAATGCCTTCAAAAATGGAAGTGCTAATCATTTATGTTCATCAATCAACAGAATGCAGTGACTGAACAAAAGAGAAACCTAAATCAAATCAATATTTGGTATGACCACCCTTTGCCTTCAAAAGAGTATCAATTCTTCTAGGTATACTTGCATATAGTTTTTGAAGGAACTTGGCTGGTAGCTTGCGCCAAACATCTTGAAGAACTAACCACAGATCCTCTCTGGGTGTAGGCTTCCTGACATATACAACAAATTTGGTGTAATTGGTTGATCATACACCTGTCTATAATCCTGCAAAATCCATGACTTTGTGTGTACCCCTGTGTGTGTACACTTTGTGTGCACCTGCCTAAAACTTGTCAAAAACAACTTCACATATAAACTATACACAGATTTCTGTAAAAAAGTAAAAAAAAAAGTCTGATTGTCTCAAGAGTAACACCCTTTCTCCTACACCACAGGGTGGTTTTGGACAAGGATATTGCATGGTATTAAGTTGCCTGTCAATGCAGTATCAGTAAATTCATCATTAGACTACTTGTTTTTACTGTATCACATTCCAGGATCAGGGTGCAGTAATATGAGGAAATATTTCACAAAACCTTGGTCTGGCAATGAATGAGGGCCTCTTAAAGAATAAAACTATTCTGCTTTGGTTGTATTGTGCACAGGTAAGGACTGATAAACCTCTGGTCACTCAACTGTTTTTTTTTCACACGCCCTCTCTGTGTCTGTGCTTATGCAAACTTGTCCAAGAGCGCGTGCACCCAAATCAGTACCTTAAGGTCATTGCCCCCCTTCGGGGGGAGGGTTCACAATGTGCCTTTCAGTTTAATTTGGTTCCAACTACAATTTAAACAGTGGTAGATTTAAACTATTTACATTGGCATACAATTTAAATCTGTCATCTTATTTTTTTTTCATTGCTTAAAAATATTATTGATGCTGTAATTCAGAGAACTGCCTCAGAAAGGGTACGACAGTATTGGACTAAATTAGTGAATAACTACTCTTGAGGCTCGGTATGTATCTTATTCTGGCGATATCCTCAAATCATCAGGACTTAAGTTTTAATCAGTAACAGAAAACTATAAAAAACACATTAAGCGGTCTGCCAGTTAGTCATGTTTTACTACACGCTGTGCATGGACTGTGAGTAGATTGTCTGATGTGGAACATTTGTTTTTCTACCTTATCTACGACCATTGAACTTAGTCTCTTATTACAGGAAGACAGGCCTGATTCAAGGAAGTGTGATTTTATTTTATACCCGCAATGCTTTCTGTGTCCCTCCAGTTGGTGCTCGTGCTGAGTCAGCTACAGTCAGCCATCATCAACATCCTGGCCATGAATGGCACCATCGCCTGTGCACCCCCCTACTCCTCTCAGGCCCGCGGATACCGTAAGTCCCCTCCGCCTCACTCTCAGGAGCCTGCTCCTGCTGTCTCTACATCAAAGAGAGAGAGAGAGAGAGAGAGAGAAAGAGAGAGAGAGGTATAGATGGATGGATGGTCACTGTTGCATTAACAATGTCAAAGCAGATTAGCAGCTCTTTGTTTGGCAGCATGAAGTTGAATAAAAGTACTAAACATATTAAATAGAAATGCACCACACAAAAAAAATCTTAGAAGATGTGTGTATGGCCACAGGGATTAGCAGTAATGAAGTTGTAAAAGAAAAATCAAGGGGATGGTGGATTTTATTGTTTTGCACAGATATTTTGTGCTAATGACAGAGCACATGGAGGGAGGGATGAAAGGGGATGATTTGGCCATTTTTATTTCACAGGGGATGCCATGTCATCACCCTGAACTCAAGCACTGGAGATAATGAAATGTGTTCATGACTAATTTCAGTTCCATTGGGAAGTGAAAAATAAGATGACATTATATGCATGACCAAATTTAGGCACCCTTACAACACAAGAGGACATGCTGAGTGTTCCAAGGAAATTCAAATTAACTGACGGATATCGCAAGCTGTTTTTAAAGAACATTGTGTTTCTGACTGTAAGCCCTCTTTTGTTTTACCCTCCTTGTGTCTCCACAGTGATGAGTCAGCAGCTGTTGATCCTGGAGATGTTCATCATTACACTGGTGACGCGGTTGCTCTACCGCCGTCAGTATGACCCCTTACCCATCACGCAGGACAGCGGTGAAAATGAGAAGATGGTCTTGTCTTCACAGACCAATGATAATCTGGCGTGATGCTGAGGGCAGACTTGGGCTCGTATGCCTGAGCATACAAACTTCCAAAACTGGCACAGCCACTGACATTACAGGGAGGAGACCTGTCCTTTAGGAGTCTAGAGAAGAAGAGCGGAAAGGATTCTCCAGTGGTTGACGATGAACATCATCTCTCTTTCTACTTACAGTGCATGTACTTCTCTAAGGTTTTGATGCTTTTACAGCCTGACTAAGGCAAGGTCAACACTGATGGCTACACACAGAAAGACTGCAAACAATTCTGAAATAAATCTTTACATGTAATTCATGGGAGGAATTTTAAAACAAAGTGATACAATGAAATTAATTATTATTATTATTTTTTTTATTATTCTGAGGGAATCCTGTTTATAGGCAAGTATATAATCATGATATTCTCATGCCATATATGTAATGATAGCCTATACTGTATGGAATTTGCTGCAATTTTAACAGGTGTTACGGTGCTTAATGTATTTGAGCTGTAAGGCAGCGATGTGCGAAATAAATAAAAAATGCTTGTAATTATAAATAAGGATTTATGTATATGTAAGGTTTACCCGTAAGGTTTTATCTTTAACATACTCTAATTGTTAACTTAAAGGGATCTTGTATGCCTCTTTGTTGCCCTCCATTCCTTTACTCTGTTATGTAGCCTTTGTGAATTTAAACCATGTGCAAAGTTACAAAAACCTAAAGTGCAAATGACAGAAACCACATTTTCACTAGCCTAGAAATGCATAGTCAGAAACACTATTTTTTGTAACTTTCCTTCCAGCACAAGGAACCATTTTGTTGTACTTCAGTCCTTACAAGATGTAGAAAATATTTTACCATTAAATGATGCTGGTTTTCATCAACTTCACATACACAACTTTTTTGGATTTTTTCACTGCTCTGTGATTGATTAGTGGCTGTCCCTTCCCTATGTTCTCTTGCCTAGAAATGTGTTATTGCACTTTTCTGTCACATTCTCCCCCCAATACAAGTTGACATCATTTTCTACATGAGTCGTTATCATCAGTAGATCATTCAGATCAGTTTAGCAGTGTTCAGGATTCTGATGGCTGAAGGAAAGAAGCTGTCTCTGAAACGTGTTGTCTCTGCGAATGGTCTTCCAGAGGGCAGACGTTCGAACAGGTAGTGGCATGGATGAGAAAGGTCCTTGATTATTTTGGAGTTTCGGTTTAAGCTGCACTCAGCGGACAAAGAATGGACTGGACAATGATGTCTGAGGCCTTGATCACAATCTTTTTTCCTGGTGCGACTGTCTGCACTTCCATGCCAGACAGTGGTGGAAGAGGTGATGACACTCTCAATGATGGCTTTATAGAAATGTATTATTATACAGTGTAGACAATTTTTATCACTAAAACAACACAAGCCTTTGTTTACTGTAAGTGTGCGTGTTCAGTCTAAACTATCTAAGTCTTAATTCTTAATTTGTAGCAGGAAGATACTAGCACCTTGATCACCAATCAGTGACAATGTGTCTGATTAGAGAGGTACAACAAAAGAACGGCTACATGTTTGGGGTCATTTTCATCATCCAACAACGACATCTACCACCTTTGTAAGGCAATGCAAACATTTTATGCAGATTTTGTTCCCGAGAACTGAGAATTTTTTGTAGTCCTGTCTTGCGTAATCTAGCCTATCTGAGTGAATGCTGAAAAGTATAGGTTTGTAAAGCGGGTCATATGAACAATCACATGATTTCTTGAACCTATACTTATAGCTGTTTTGTGACCATGCAATACAATCAGAATACAATGCATTACAATTGCACAACCTCGTGAGTCAACCTAAATCCCCAGTCAGAAGGGGCGTTTGGTTTTGAGGGGCGATCCTGCTGCCCAATTAAATTTTTACTCAGTCAAGTTCCGCATTGAAAAGAGGATGACCGTGAACCAATTACGTTGGAGAACGATCTGACACTCAAGGGTGGTTGTAGATGCTCTTGTGTACGTGCTATACAGTGCAGCAATGTTGCGCTAGGGCCATTCTGGAAACAAGTTACATTTCACATTTTAAGACTATATTTTAAGCACGTATGTCTGGATTTCATCGAGTGCTAGTTACTGGGAAAGATATGGATCTCGTCAATGCGTCCAGTCCGTAAATGACACCCAGCAAATTAGTTGTTTTCCGTGTGGTTGCAAACCTATCATCGTTCTGACTATTCACTTTTCACCAGGATTTTTACAATGAGATTATCCACGACTCTTTTAAAAAACACAATGCCAAAAATTGAGTATTACTCAAGATTTTCTCCTTCCCCCCTTTCCATCAAACAGTTTCTGGAATTTGGTGAGTAAAAACAGATGACTTTGCATGCTTTCTGTTTATCTTGCGTGCTACCTTTGGCTACTTCTATTGGTTGTTATGACTGACGACTGTTTTGACAAGTATTGCTAATTTGGTCAGTTTATGAACTATTACAATGATTCCCAAGTCAAAATAGATATCCTTCGTCTTTTTCACAAAACCCATGACCAGCATGCCTTCACAGACAAATAAACGACCCAAAATCGGCATGTCGTCTGTTCTGACAAACTTGCCATGTTATTTCTCGAAAGAAGCTTTTTGCACAATCTTAGTTTTGAATGTAGGCTAAGTGTCAAACAATACAGTAATAAAAAAGCTAGCGTTACCAGCCATTGCTTTTTATTCATCAGCAACTTTGCTTTCACCATAACAACAGTCTCATAGATAAAAAAAAAACACACACACAATACATTTCCAAAACATGCCCAGTAGGATACATATCCGGTGACTGGCAGCACTTTTTTGACTTTTTTTCCCCCCTTCTGTCATACATGATTGTTCTTACAGGGAGTGGGTTTCAGTTAATGTCACAGGAGGAGAGACACTGTGGGTAATCACTGATGCACTCTTTAATAAGCCTATTCTGTTTGAACAAGGACTGGATGAATTGACACCAGACAAAAAACAATCCTATGGTGACATTAAATCCTTTATACAAAGAATATAACAAATGACATCTACCTTCATGGCTCATCTATATCATATATTCCTTTAGTCCAAAGTCCATATAATTTTTTTTTATGAAAAGTTTATAGCCATGCACCGCTTAGACTTCCCCTGTGCCAAACCAGCATGTTTCCAGTTCAGCAACTATGATTGTGGTTTCAACAAACCTCTCTCACACAACTTTCATAGATAAATATTGGAGCCTGTCTGGTCAGTCAGTGTGAAGAAGGTTAATGAATTTCTCGGTCTTGGTCGTGCTCCAAGTTAATCCAACATGGGCCTAATCCCCTTATTCACACCTACGCTTTCCCATGGACGTGCCAGTTGTCACACACATGGCTGGAGTATATAGATCTCACACCCATTGATCAGTGTGTACATTTGTGACACTCCCACCCTCCCACCATTTTCACTACCTCCACACAGCTGGATTGAACACACTGTACCAGCTTCAGCCTGAGTCACGAAGTTAGTTAGTCAATTGTTACAGAAAGAGAGGATCTTTTAGTTGTGGCTGTTTTCTTTAGGCAAACCTGTCTTTCTCTCTCTCTCGCTCGCTTTACTTGTCTCCCTTCCTCTCTCTCCTTGTCTCCTTCTCTCTCTTTCATTTTGTCTTTCTCTCTCACTCTCTCTCGCTCTTTCTCTCTTTCTTACGCTCTCTGTCTCTCACTCTCTCTCCCTATGTCACCTCAGTGTGTTTGCTTATTTGCATAACTCTGTTTTTCTATGGACGCACCAAGTCTAGACGACCTCCAAAACACATTTCCTCTCTCCCATGCTTCTGTCATGTCTTGCATTTATGTGTTTGTTTGATTGTGTTTCGCCCCTCAGGTAGGGATAATGCCTGTGAGAAAACCTCCTACATGTTCCTGCGGAAGGAGCTGCCAGTGCGGCTGGCCAACACCATGCGAGAGGTCAACCTGCTGCCTGACAAACTGCTCAGCCAGCCGTCGGTCAAATTGGTACAGAAGTGGTGAGTGTGTGCGAACCGATGTCATGTGGCATGCTTTCATTAAGTAAGCTGCACTGCTTTGAAAGTAGCTCGAGCATGCTAATAATTTTCACCACTGTGATTTGAAACCAGGGACCGAGGAAGTTGACTTATGACTTGGCAGTTTGGTCAGTGACTTGGCTATTGCCTTACGTAGGGAGGGCCTCTGCTCTGACTAGGATGTCTGTCATGGAGATGGTTGTGATCATTATGTGTAATTCCTGCAGGTACATGCAGAGCTTCCTGGAGCTGTTAGAATATGAGAACAGGAAGCCTGAGGACCCACATGCCCTGAATGAGTGAGTGAACGTGACTAATAGGAATACACACACAATGGATTTTAGATGATGTTCAATATGCTGTGATGTTCAAATTTATTTTGGCCAGTTTCCCATGTTGATATTGACATAAAACATGTCCTTGTTGTAGACATAAAATGATTATACTCTCTGTCATCTTGCACAGGCATTTATTCATGACAGACACAGGAATTATTTATCTAGTAATTGTCACTTGTCTAGTTACTTAACTGTTACTTAACACTTAACTGTTTTGCCACTGAGCATGTAAAGCTCTAGACATTTCAGAGGACTAGGCACGGGCGTACAAAGAGTTAGAATTCCATCCCCAGGATTTTAAAAGGGATGCAAGTAAGCTAATTAAAGGCTTTTATCCTCAAAAACGGTACAGAAAATAACTGTCAAACTGGCAGAGTGTAACTTTTGATTCTATAACAGGCAGCTCATAGCTGGTGTGTAATTATGCTTTTTGAAGTGGAATAGAATCTCTTGACTGGAGAACAGTGTGAGACAGATTTCAGTGGAATGTAACAAATCACCACTTTGTGGGAAAAAATCGTCTTTAACTGTTCAGCTCTGAGATGTTATTTCAGCTTGTTTTGTTGATTCTAGCTTTTTGGAGGTTCTCATCGAGATCCGGAACCGACACAATGATGTGGTTCCCACTATGGCCCAGGGGGTAATCGAGTACAAGGAGAAGTTTGGATTTGACCCTTTCGTGAGCAGCAATATTCAGTATTTCTTGGATCGGTTCTACACTAACCGGATCTCCTTTCGCATGCTCATCAACCAACACAGTAAGTAAATGGAAAGTCACATAAATCACTGTTACATGTGCAATATATTTAGTAAATACCTCCTAAGAATACCATAATATATATAAGTAACTAATGGTAAGACAGCAATAGGCGTATTTTTCTGGCCAAGTAACCCACTGCTGTTTTTAACCATTTACCATAACATACAGTACATACGGTATAACTTTTAAATACTGTAGTTTTTTTGTCTGATATCATTGTTTACAATGAAGTCAGCACATCAACACAGTGCACATCCATAAATTGGTTATCAGGTGCAGGATCAGGGCTACGTAGCAAACACAGAAAGAAAGTATTGGCACACTAATTATGCTCCCGGAAAGTTTATTGTACACAATGTTTAAACCAACTTAGTCTTTGTCAGGTAACATGTACAATAAACGTCCCGAGAGCATAACCAGTGTGCTGAATCTTTCTTTCTCTGTCTGACATCAGTGTTTCACACGGCGATTGTGGGCTGTGTTACTATTCCACAGCACTCCTGTTTGGGAATGACACCAACCCTGCCCACCCCAAGCACATTGGCAGCATTGACCCTACTTGCAATGTGGCTGATGTAGTAAAAGGTAAAGCACAACAAACCTGTGTTTCTTTTGTGTGGGAAAAGTGCATTCAGCATGCTGACATATCAACTCAATCTATGCAATTAGTAATGTTGTTAGTATGTAACATGCAATATACTGCTTTTTTGTTTATAACAGATGCCTACGAAACTGCCAAGATGCTTTGTGAACAATACTATTTATCTGCGCCTGGACTGAAAATAGAAGAATTTAATGGTAAGTCATCTGTTGTTGCCAGCATCTACTTTCGAGAAATTGGTAATATGCATAGACTGTATATGTTACAATGCAGGGCAGCAGCCCAACAGGACTGATTGGAGTGTCTATTTTTTGTGGTTAGGCTCCTACTTTGCCAAGGTGTAATTACAGAACTTTGTCATGTTCTTTTCTCCGCAGCCAAGACCCCTGGGACGCCTATTCATGCCGTGTATGTGCCCTCACATCTGTTCCACATGCTCTTCGAACTCTTCAAGGTGGGTGACTCACAACTGGCCTAATAACCAGAGACTCCTTGAAAACACTCTGCTGTCTAGAACACGAAAATAACACACATGTTTTTGTTTTGTCGTCCCAGGACACCTCACCTCAGATAACCCTTCTCCCATCAGCATAAACCAGGCGCTTGTTCTGATCTTGTTCTGATCGTGTTAATATTTGTGCTTTGTGTAGTTTAAGCCCTCCAATAACCAGTTTGCTTTCCCTCACAGGCTAAAACTACTGTATAGGTGGCAATAAACAAAGCCTTAAAAGCCATATAATTTCATCACTGTATATATCTCTACTTTCTCTGCTGCGCCAAACAAAACAACAAAAATAGCATACTACACTGTCTGTGTACACTGTATCATAGCTAACATTCATAACACTGATAAAAGTAGCTTCTTAAATAGCTTTATATTGTTGGGGACCAAATTTTTTGTTAGTTTTGTTTGGTGGGTTGCTAATCGACTGCTTTGCTGTTGCCCAGCTAACATTTTTATCCAGGCATGCATGGCTAAGATTAAGCAGATGATTTTATCCAAAGTGGCTTTAAAGTGATGAACAACATTCAAACTATTGTACAGTAAGAGCTCCAAAAATAAAATACCAGTGTTAAACTAATGTCCAAAGAGGAGAGGTAGTGAGGTGTATAGTAGGAACAGGTTAGAAATGTCAAGGTGATGGAGGTGTTAGGAGAAGATAGGAGGTAAAAAGAGATGAGTCTTCAGGAAACACTTCTACATAGATAGGAATGTCCCTGCTGTAACATTTGATAGCCTGTTCCACCACTTAGAAAGTGCAACTGAGAACAGCCTGTACTAAGACTGTTTTGTCTGAGGGGATGGCGTTATGACATTCTTTTGAGGAGCCCTGGCTTTCATTCAGGGATGTCAATGTCAGAAAAGGCTTCAATGAGGACTGAGGCACATGGGTGACTGAGACTGTGAAGAGCTGATAGGTCATAGTGGTTAGAGGTCACACACCAACCAGTCAAGTTGGTATAGAATAGAGAAACCATGACATCATTGACCTCTAGAAACAGGAAATGTGGGTAGGACGTGGGTCTGAATTGAAGAAATTTGGGTCTAAAATTGAGAACAGATAAAATACAGAAACAAAAACAGATAAAATAGATATTGAGGCTGCCTTTAGTGCAGTTTCAAATGACACAGAGGTCAGGTTTTTGAACAGTTTTGTAATTATGAGGCCTGTGGACACAGTCAAGGCCAGAAGAATTTTATCAGGGATAAAACGTTCGCTGAGAAGGTATGCTGATGTCACACAGAATGAGTAAGTGGGCTACTTGCTACTTAATAGTACAGAGCCTTGACATGCCTTCACAGCTAGCTGGTGTGTTACTACTGTGATCACACATCTCTGAGTTGTCTGCAGTTTTGATGACAAATATGAAAGAATAGTCTAGCTAGTCTGGGATGCTTGTCAGAAAGACATCTTGAGGTCATCAAATTTTAATGTCTAGCCAGTGGGTTATTAGGAATTGCAGAAGAAATGTCTATATAACCTTTTAAGTGAGTCTTGTAGATCTATCAGCAAACATATACCATTCCTCAACCATCTTTGGTCAGAGTACATCTCACTGTAAAATCAATGGTTACACTAACAAAGTTCCAAAAGTCACAAACAGGGTGGAAGTTCAACCAGTTTGAACTTTGAGCCCTTTGTTACAAAACACCTAGTTTTTGACCACTTAAAGGGTCAAACTAGGTATTTGAGGTCAGGACAGACAGAGGCATGATGCTTTATTGAAAGGAAATTAATCAAGTGAAAAATGTATTGCATAAAATTCCTCTAAACCAGTAAAGAGTTGTTGCCGGTCTGGAATCAGTTGTCCTGGCTGAGCCTGTTTTGTTGGCTGTCAAAACGCAGGGACACGATCTAAGGCACTCGATCTAATTACAGTCAGCAGATATGTGAAAAGATATCACTGTTGTGCATGTGTGAGTATCCACTTTATCATAAAACTGTCTTGTCTTGTCTGTGACCTAACACACGCTTCCAGAATTCCATGAGGGCCACAGTGGAGATGCATGAGAAAGGTAAAGAGGGCCTCCCTCCTGTGAAGGCGAAGGTCACCCTGGGGAAAGAGGACCTCTCCATCAAGGTTAGAACATGAACAAAAGGAACACATATTGTTTCGTCATGCCTGCCATGTATGGTCACCTGTGTTTTTGTTAAAAGAATCAAAACGGAGTAAAAAGTGCAGCAAGCAGAATTGCACCTTACATCGTACTAATAATCACAGATTTTTTCTAATGGTCGCAATAAAAATACAGAAAAAGACAGGTGTAGTAGGTTAAGTAACACTGGTAATGAATGCTTTTTGGCCTCATTTAGTGAAAGCAGACTTACATTGTCTTAGTTACTCATTACCTAGCAGTTATTTAGGGATGATTCTTTATTATTATTTTTAGAATGACAGTTATTGTTATTTCTTATTCATTTAAAAACAGGCTAATCCAAAAGGGGTCACTGACATGTCCTTGTGGATTGTCTATCACTGTTATCAGCCATATATTTCTGTGCCAACACCTTAAAACCTAAATGCATTGCCAACACACTGTATTATGCACTTGGAAATCTTCAGATCAGTGACCGAGGTGGAGGCGTCCCGCTGAGGAAGATCGACCGCCTCTTCAACTACATGTACTCCACAGCCCCCACCCCAAGCCTCGAACCCGGAGCCAGAGTTGTGCCACTGGTAACAGCCAACAACCAAATGTTTAGCTAATAAAAACTCTATCTAATGCCAACATTAGCCCTGTTTAGTATGGGGCTCTTATCACATGCATGGCCTTTTATATTAGCATTCCTAACGCTGCTGTTGTAGCTAGTGTCAGATATGTGTGTTGACATTGGTTTCTCTCTTTTAAAGGCTGGCTTCGGCTATGGCCTACCTATATCCAGACTGTATGCACGTTACTTCCAAGGGGACCTGAAGCTGTATTCCATGGAGGGAGTGGGAACAGATGCGGTCATTTACCTGAAGGTAGGTGTAGTCTCTCATGATTGATTAGGAGAAGAACTTGTACAACCCCAATTCCGATGAAGTTGGGACGTTGTATTAAATGTAAATAAAAAATAAATGCTATAATTCTCAAATCATACAAGCAATATATGTGTTTGAGAATAGTCCAAGGACAACATATCACTTATTGAAACTGGATTTTTTTGTTGTTGTATGGGATATTTATGGTCATTTTAAATTTTAGGCCAGCAACGTGTCTCAAAAAAGTTGGGACAGTGTCAATAAAAGGCAGGAAAAGTTGAGTAAGACTTAAAAAAACAACAGAGGACACTTCACAGTTAATTATGTTAACTGACAAGATGATTTTGTATAAAAAAGGGCTTTCTTTCTTGTCCTTGACATGATTTCAGCACCCCAACTGGTAGGTGTCTTCTTCATCATGTTTTCCTTTTTATTATGTTTAAAATGTGACAGATCTGGACAGCACGCTGGCCATTTTAGCATTTGGTTGCCCTTATGATGGAGCCACACTGTTGGAATTTTGTATAGAATGCAGTTTGACCTCATTATCTGGTAATATGTAAGGTCTACCTTCAAAATATAATGTGTGAGTACCATCTTGTGCTGTTCAAAACTATATATATCATTCAGCATTAATTTGAACTCTCCAGGTGAATAAGCACACCATAACCAAGGCACTACTGCACCCCTGTACCATCATAGATGCTGTCTTTTGAACTTACCACTAAAACAAGGAGGATGATTTGTCTGATGATTTGACAATGATTTGTCTCCTCTGTAGCTTGGAAGATGCAAGACTCCATTATTTCAAAATGAATGACAAATTTGTAACACAGGCCAGTTTTCCATGTCTTCTAGGTCCATCTCAAATTATAAAAGTTGAAAATTTGTCATTCATTTTTAAATGCTGCTGAAAATCATGTCAAGGACAAGAAAGAAAGCCCTTTTTATACAAAATCATCTTGTCAGTTAACATAATTAACTGTGGAGTGTCTTCCGTTGTTTTGTTTTTTTTAGTCTTACTCGACTTTTCCTGCCTTTTATTGACACCGTCCCAACTTTTTTTTTGAGACACGCTGCTGGCCTAAAATTTAAAATGACCATAAATATCCCATACAACAACAACAAAATCCAGTTTCAATAACTGATATGTTGTCCTTGCACTATTCTCAAACACATATATTGCTTGTATGATTAGAGAATTATAGCATTCATTTTCTATTTACATTTAACACAACGTCACAACTTCATCGGAATTGGGGTTGTAGATAGCAGATGGTATTTTGGGGCATGGGGGAAATATTTACAGTTCAGAATAAATGGAAAACCTCCTAATAATAGATCCCTAATACTTCATTCTCCTTGCAAAACAAAGCCACAGCAATTTCAGGTTTGTCCATTAGAACATTTACCCCCAGGATGCATGCACCAAAGCATATCCAAACTACATCAAAACACCTTGAGGGTTAGGTACAGGCACACATTGATTCTCTGAAGACATGAGGATCAGATATAGCTGGCAGATTTAATCTACAATGGCACAACATGCTGTCTGGCTGGCTGGGAGCCTGGCTGTCGCACCAAGCTCGTAGACAGAACTTGGCCTGGCAAAGATCCCATAGACAGGAAGTTCTCAGAGGTTGGATCAACGGGTGTCTGTCAAATGCCTTTGTATACTACTGAACAGAGCTACACTCAGTCAGACCACTGATTCTGATGACGTATGCATAAGCTTTTTTTTTATTATTGGTTCCTTATTTCAGGGGCAAAGAAACAGCCAGAAATAGGCCAGTTTGCCAGACTGACCCAGGCTAACAACATGCAGTATTTTGGCTATTAATTTGTCAGATTTAAATGACATTCAAATTCCAAGGAAAACACAAACGTATTTAGATTGTCACGTATGTGGAAGCTCATGTGAAGGTCAGTTAAGCAAAAGAACAGCTTGGCCAATCAGAATTACTGCTAAAGATATATGCAAGTACTCATTCCTAACACACTCTCCTAATTGGTCCTTCACTGCAGGCCCTGTCCAGCGAGTCATTTGAGCGCCTACCTGTCTTTAACAAGTCTGCCTGGCGACACTACCAAATGGGCCCTGGAGCAGATGACTGGAGCAACCCCAGCAGAGAACCACGAGATGCCTCCAAGTTCAAGGCCAAGAGATAAATTTCCCTCATCCAAACACTTCTCATCCCCTTTACATTCTCACTTCCTGTTAGTTAAGCTTTAGCCACTATAGCAACTACGCATCAACCAACCAACCAGCAATCTGTCAGCGCTTCCTGGTGTATCTGTGAATAGTAGCAGTTGCCAGGTTTCACTCACCCACTGCAGTTGTATCCCGATGATGTAGACATTACATCAGTTTCCGTATACCTCATTGTCTAGCATGAGACGATGGCTGTGCTTCCCCCTAGTGGTGTCCTCGCCGTACAGCAAAAGGGAAAGCTGCCATTGTGTGTCAGGGATGGGAGCGGGCATGGCGGGGTACTCTCTTCACAGTGCCACATAATGAGGCGCCTGTTTGACTCCCCTCCCACCCCCACCTCTTAGAAAGTAGGTTGGGGTTTCAGCTGAGAGCAACAAAGGCCATTTCAGTCCAGTCACTCGTTACCATGGCGACCAGGCTAGGAAACAGTGACTGTAGCTCCCAGTTGACGGAACCCAAATGAATGCGAGTAAAGGACAAGAAGAAAAACATACCTTAAAGTGTACTTAGGTACCATGGGAACAAAACAAATCTGAAACAAAACTTCATGACATTATTATATAAGGTAAAATGCACTTTTTGTATTTAAAAAATAAGTTTGATTTTATTACAGTGAACGTATTTATTAAAATTTGACTGGACATTAGATGTCTAAACTTTAAAAGTGGTCATGTAGAAATGCACTGAATGAAGTAAAATAGAGGTCATTTTAAAAATGAGGGAGCAGAATTTCTTTTTTTAAATGCAGGAAAGAAACAACCGTTTCTTCAAATGCAGAAAACCAGGCAGGCGTGCCCCCTCATCAGCAATACTGACCCATCTGCACCATTAAATGTGCAGATGAACAATAGGAACAATGCAAATCATGCTTTTTACTTGACCCACTCCGCTTACTATACTGCCTACGAACCAGTTATCTCGGCATTAAACAGGCTGGTACAGGTCCTCTGCTTTCAAGACCAGATTCATCAGTTCATTGTCAGTTTCATGCTTTTTTTAAAGTCATTATATTTTCAAGTCTATTTCCCACGCAGGTTGGCACTGCGATCAGATTTTTTAGGGGTCTACTTTTTCACAGCATTGTTTTTTTTATATACTACCGGTTGTATTAGGCCTTTTCTTTTTTTTTTGTGTAACCGGATCAAGTTGTGTTTTTGTTCACATCAAGGTGTTGTTTTTGTCTTTCCATCCTGTACATCTTGTTCCAACATTCTATGCACATTTTCTGTTTTGTTTTGTCAGAGTTATTGAAATATTTTTTTTTATTTGCCATTGTCAGATATTGTGAGGTCCAGGCCAGTGTTTTGCATATTATGCAGATTTAGAGTGTGGACTAAAAGCAAGTCAGAATGTGTGTGTTGAAGTTTTCTACCCACGATGCACCACTGCCCAGGTTTGTGTGCATCTGATGCATGTAGTCATTTTGAAACAGATCTCTGTGGAGTGCGTTTCTCCATCATTCCAGAATATTCCACATCTACATGTTGTGTGTGTTTGAACAGGGTGTGCCTTCCTCTTCTAAAATGTGACCCTGACCCTGCTCTGGGCCTGATTTGGCCCTGACCCTTGCCAAATCCAGCCTGGAGTCACTGGATGTCTGGGTCACTGCCCTCCCATAGGCAGCCTCCCTAGCTGAAAGCTTTAACAGGAGTTCACGCCTGTTTGTTTCCGAAACTATGTGTAGTCCACAGAACATTTGGTAAAAGTTGACTAAAATGCATATAAACAAACAAGTGTATATGGCAGAATGTATGGTTATTGTAAACTGTCATCTCTGACTGGCAGAGGTGACAATTGAGCACTTTGTTTGCCCATGGATCCTGCTATGTGTAGAGAGACTGGTAAAGAAGAATATTGGTGTGTGTGCACACACACAGGAACACACTCCGAGGGTAAAGACTATGTTGTCATTGACGGTTGTGTTTTGATTGGTATTGTGGCTTGACTGCAGGCATGGCCAACATAATAGTTATGTCTTTCTACATGTGTGCCGTAGACCTGGACATACCTGTATCTCTGCATACCCTTATGGTTTAGACATGGCATACCGTCCACCTACCACTCCATATGGACAAACAGACACACACCTTTGTGGTACAGAAGGGTTGAAGGTCAAGACCTTCATTGAGTCAACTCCTGTAATAAAGAATTCTTCCACTGTTGAAATCATAATCTGTCTGCTGGGTCGTGATTTAGCAAATTAATGACTTGATCAGTGCTTTGACCACTAGGCAGAATGGTTGTTATTGAACAAAACTACCTTACGGAAAGGTTCCAAAAAGATTCAAACATGCTGCATTATTTGAATATTGTTTGTTATTGAACTATTTATTTACATTTAAGCCATTTCAAATCATACATAAAAATAAGATCATAAAAATTGAACTGAATAAAACACATTTGTACAGAGTGCAAGGTTACATACATTGCATACAGAACATTACAGTATCTCTAGGTGAAAATGGCTTTGTAGGTCTGTGTGTGTGAGTGAGTGTGCACATTTGATCTGACTGGCATCTTTTTTTCTGTTTCGAAGAAGTCTTGTAAAGTACAGCAGGTGCGCTATAGTGTGGTCAGAACTACAAGAGGATAGGATGAGCCAACATCCTGTAATCTTACCCCAAATGATCACACAATCCGAATTCATTCAAACACAGAAAGTCCCTCATTCAGAGTGTGTCTGATTGGATGTATATATGTATATGTATATAACAGCACAAACACTGCATGGTTATAATGCCTTCAAATGAAGGCTACAACCTGATTCCAAAAAACTGATAGCAACACAACAAAACCTGTGATGGAACAGGGAACACTGAATGCCCTCGACATCAGTGATGTTTCAACCAGCTCAATGACACGTCTTTTTAAAAACAGTTCAAAGCAAGTTCTATAAAAAAGCTGAGGACTGCATAGAACCCTTTCCACAAAAGAGCCTGTTCCTAAAACAGGCTCGGCATCCCTCTCTGTGATTAATTGCTGTTGTAATTGTAAGTTGTGATACAAAGAATGCTGAAAAAGTTCCACAAAGAACTCCTCATTAGAGGGCTCTAATTAGGATTGTTGATTGCACCCTTATTGTGGAGTGTATGTGCCTGACAAATAATGAATGGTTGACTAGTGCTGAACCCAGCTTTGCTCTGCTTCAAGAGGAACTGGGCTCTACTTGTTTTCATGAGCCAGACTGCTTTGTCCACAGTATATGTGTATAGGTCCTCCACAGCGTTAGCCGAAGCAAAATGGCAAAATTAAAGGAAATCTCCACGGTGGTTTTACAGCAGCATACAGATCTAACAGTTCTCAAGCATTCACATGTTCTCTCCATTTTCTGTCTCCTTGACTCTTAGTATTTTCCATTCCTGACATCCATTCATCTGCACTTGAGGCAGAGGGAGTTGTGATGGCTTTCAGTGTAATAACAGTACTACATCTTTAATCTCTCCATTTTAGTTCACATGATTAGCCTCATGATTTTTATTTCATTTTTTTGCTGTAGTCCCTTGATGTGTTTCAATGGTTTAGCATCAAATGTAGCATTCAGTCACTGCTGCCGGTGTGCGTGTGTATACATGCGTGAAAGTGTGTGTGTGTGTGTCTCTGTGTGTGTATATTTGCGCTGCCATTTGTGGGGGAAGCTCTGTAGGCATGTCTGATGGAACAGGTGTGTGTGAGCTTGTGTGTGCATCTGAGGTGAGGTTTTTTGACAAGCAGGTTTGTGTGTGTGTGTTTGGAAAGAAACTGTTGATTTAATCAATAGCTAGCATGTGTGTGTGTGTATTTGTACATGAAGTTGCCTTGGTTTTTTATTAACATTTCTTCGTTATGACTTTTTGATCAGATCTCGGGGCCAGTCTGAATGAGTTTGTGTGTGTTCGCACGTGTGTGTGTTTGTGTAAAACCAATCACTTCTCATCGTCATCCCCCTCGCTCATGCTGCTGATGGAGGCGGAGGCTGCTTTGGGGGAGGGGGGAGAGGAGGCGCGGGCGTGGGCATGGGCGTGGGTGTGGGCGTGAGCGTGGCCCCAGTGGGACGGCGGGGAGGGGGAGCGGAGCGGGGACAGCTCCCGGGGCGGACTGTTGCTGGGGGAGCCGCGTGGGGACAGAGCCTGGATCATCCGGCCACTGCGCTCCTGGAACATCTGCTTCTGTGAGGAGAATAACAGGAGTGAACAAAAATAAATGAAAATAAATAAAAAAACAAAGTGCTGCATCCATTTAGGCCTGTTCTCGGTTATGTTATGCAATTACATAATTCATATTAATATTAATATGTCCTATGAAAGATTAGCATGAAGAATTAATGAATAATCATAATGTCCTATATACAGTATGCCATGTTTGTCCTACAGCTCCACAGCATTCAAAAAATTAATATCATCTTTATTTCTGAACTTTATATTAGTTCTGAACGGTTATATTTATTTGCTTATTAATCTGTTTTACCGCCAGTTACACAACGACTTAACTATAACTATATTTTACCATAAACATTCCACAGAAAGAACACAGATGTCAACAGTCAAATAAAACATAATTCAAACAACACTTTATGTCTCTTGATAAAAAAACAAAAACAAATAGTTTCTTTGGTCTTACCCATGTTCCATCTGGGCCAAACAGTTCCAGGAAGTTGCCGATGAACTCCCGCGATTTCTCCTCCCATTTCTGAATGAGGTCGGCGCTCTTCTCCTCCACGCGGTAGACAAAGTGTTTGGAGCGCTCCTCCACGGTACGGACCTTCTCCTTCATGCGGTCCACCTGGTTCTGCAGACGATACTTCTTCTCCTGCAAAAAAACATCACCACCACCATTTTTTCTAACAGAGGGAGAATGCAGTTTTGCAGTGTACTGTAAGTATTCATATACTCTGACAGGGGCATGTGAGAACATATTGTAAAGTTATTTCTTTATTTATCACAGGAGGTACAATAAACACGACACAATAAATGC
The DNA here is from genome assembly GCA_027475355.1 of Coilia nasus. Lineage (NCBI taxonomy): Eukaryota > Metazoa > Chordata > Actinopteri > Clupeiformes > Engraulidae > Coilia > Coilia nasus. The sequence continues at coordinate 29,089,127 of CM050203.1, forward strand.
TTTTGGCAGGTGATAAGGCACTTCTTACATTGATGTAGCTGACATTCAGCTCCTTGGCTGTGTAGCCCCTCTGCAGGTTTCTCCTGGCGTAGACATCATAGTCCCGCACAATACGTGTGATCAAGTCAGAGGTGGAAATTCCTTCTGTTCTCTGGGTGGGCACAAACATACCTGCAAACAAGCCATCAGTAAGACAGACAAGTTCAATTATAAACAATGCTTTTTGAAAGAACTATGACCACCAGTCATAGCATTAGTTTGCCATGGTTTCATTCCATCAGGTATTGCTGATAACTAACAACTGACTACAGGACATTTCAACATGCCACGTGTGAACCTGTGGTATGGTGAATATTTAAATCAATTAAAAAAACTCAAATTTGTACATGTATGAGCTGTTAACCAACATCATAGTTCAGTTATACTGAGCATCTTTGTTTGCAATATCACGGCATGTAAAAGCAGCAAAAGCATCTGAGCACTTTTGAAATCAATGCTACTCAAATATTGTAATTGTCTAGCCTTGCTGCATACATATTTTATGAGGTAAACTAAACCACAAACATTACCAGAGAAGGATGGAGTACACAACAGTACATCACTCTTCTAAGTATGTCAAAGGGTAGCACTGGTAACACTGGAGAGTTTTTTAGATATCAGACTCTAAATATGGTTCTCTATTATTATGCCAGAATAGTGGTTGAACTGCAATAAAAAAAGGTTAATTTGTGCATCAACATGGGATCTCCAGTCCATGCGTGCTGCTTACCGGCCTCCTTGATGTGCTTGTACACATCCTCAGTCCCTGCTGAAGAGTATGGGATGTCATCATGAGCCACAAAGTCAATCTGAGACCACAAAATCATTATGAATTAAGCACCATATATGCACACACGCCTGCGCACAAAGTTAATCACACAACTGGCTGCTAAGGCTGTAGTTATGCTATGTAGCTCAAGTGCCAAGAGTTTCATTCAGTCTAAGGTGTTTTTCTTTATTTATACATTTTATGAGCCCTTTACACATTAATTTGACAGTGTAGTAGAGTAAGGTAATGAGTGGGAGAGAGAAACAGGGTAGGATTAGGAGAACCTCAGGTCAGACTCAAACCCTCTATTCAGATTTATGGTATGGGCACCTTAGCCAATTACAGCACTGTGCTTCCCAAGTCTAGGGTGTTTCACATACCCACAGAGAGAGAGAGAGAGAGAGAGGGAGAGAGAGAGAGAGAGAGAGACCAGTGACCACAACCTTGCTGTGGAAACAGGTAGGCATCGGAAAAAAAGGGGAAAGAATATGTGGTCACTGCTAGACAGTGAAGGTTGAGACAGAGGAGCACTTTCTTCTTCACTGTAATAAATATTAAGCCATAAGAGAACAGTCTGTCCCTAGTTTTAAAACACTTTACTTAAAAACTTTGGTACCATAGACATACATCAAAAACTGGCTATCCTCTGAGGAGAACGACATTCTGCCCCTTTAGCAGAAAAATACATTTCCCACTGTCATAAGCTAAGACACTCATAACTTAATATCATTTTATTTTATTTTTATTTCACCCCAACTTTGGTACCACAGAGATGTGAGACCATTACCTTGTGTTGCTCCAGGAAGTCTGGGGTAAGGGTCCAGGGGGCGTCTCGCACCACCTCATCCACATAGCGGCAATGCCTCAGAGCCTCATAGCGTTCCTCCTCCGTCATCACCGTGAAGCCTTTATACTTATGAGTCAGCTCATCGCTGCAGACTGCAACACACACACACACACACACACACACACACACACACACACACACACACACACACACACACACACACACACACACCCTTGTTTAGAGGAATAGACTTTACTACTGTTTTTTAATGGCAGCGATAGTTACGTTAGACCACACAATACAAAAACTACACCACTGGTTACTCAATCTGTAGAATTTTATATCAAATCTGTGATGGAGAAAGACTATTAAGAATATAAATTTCAAAACCATGCGACAATTACATATTTTTTTTAAGTAGTTTGACAAAGGAACATTTGAATTATCACACTTAAACAGTAATGTATTAGGTATCTATTGCATCCATCTTATTTAATGGTCAAGTTTATTTGTCACATACTCAATTATACATGTATAACTAGTAGTAAAATGCTTTACGTACCTGCTTCATCTACATAAAAAGAAGAGACGTCAAAGACTTACAAAAACAACAAAAAAACAAAAAACACACAAATAAAAAAAAAAAAAAAAACATAAAGAAACAGTGGCCCAATCCCAACCTACCCTACCCACATGAATCATTGTGACATATGTGATCAATTAAAGTAATTGCAAGAATCCATGTGTATTTGACGGCACATAGCAAAGTCCTACCTCCTACTATTAGGTACGAGTTAGGGAAGAGGTTCTTGGCCTGCATGAGAGCACGAGCATGACCCGAGTGGAACAGGTCAAAGATGCCATCTGCATAGACCCGCACCGGCCGATCCACTGAGGAAGCGAAACACAGTCATGTGGAAATGCATCAGTCAGTGTGTAGACACAAAATAATTTAAATATATCTAAGGTGCTGATAGATAGATAGATAGATAGATAGATAGATAGATAGATAGATAGATAGATAGATAGATAGATAGATAGATAGATAGATAGATAGATAGATAGATAGATAGATAGATAGATAGATAGATAGATAGATAGATAGATAGATAGATATAGAGAGAGAGAGAGAGAGAAAGAGAGAGAGAGAGAGAGAGAGAGAGAAGGGAATAGCTAGCAAGCATAAAATTATTTTTAAAGTATAAATCAAGAACAAAAATAAATCACACCTCTTCCCCCTTAACAAGCTGAGTGTGCACTATTACAGAATCAGGAAGTGGGAGGGTATCAGGACAGGCAGGTAGGCAATCCAATAGTCTCAAGTGTTCTGAGGTAAATGTCTGGACAGCATTTTTACACTTATGTCACTGATGATAATGTAGAAAATGTCTAGTCTAGTCTAGTTCAGTCACGACTGCTGGGTGCTAAGCATTAAGAGTCCACTTCAAATCATTTTAGAGACTTTCAATGGTGATAAAGTCTGAGGACTAAAATGGCCTTTCAAACATTGTATCTGTGATCTTGCGTGCATTTTGAACACTGCTTTGCTCCTACCTTGGTATAACCTGACTTTTTGAGCCATTCATTTTCAACATTTTGGGGCAGTGGTGGCCTAGCGGTTAAGGTATCAGCCTTGTTACCGCAGGTTCAAATCCTGGGTCTTGAAAACACAAGGACTTCCCTGTGTAGCTCCAGATTCTGTGAAGAGTCCATCATGTTATGGAGTTGTGTGGCTAGCACAAATCCTGGACACTGTCAAAGGTGAGAGCTGCAAAGACCACCCAATAGCAGATTCTTGGTAACAATGCTGGTGAATAACACAAAAAGTGGACGTTACGATGGTGTTGGTTTCTTTGGCATAGCAATAATCCAGAGCAGTGTTCAACATTCACAAAGACAATCATGTAGAGGGACAGATACACAGAATGTTGTAGTAGCCCCGACCTCACACTTCATTATTACTGAAAATGTATGGACTGATTTGAGGTGGACAATCCCTGCTTAGCTGCCATCAAAAGTGACTGAACTGGAAATATCTTCAATAGAAGAATTGGTTACACTTCATTTTACTGTCTCTGGTACATCAATTAGGTACAGTGTAATTTTAGTATAGCATTAGCCAAAATGAAGTTGCTGCTTTAATAGTTAATCGAGTTCTAAATTATAATAAAGATGTTTTATTAGGGGTGCCCAAACCATATCTACAGGAATGTAAGTGTAATTTTTATTCATACATAAAAATGATCCTAGAAAAAACATCTATGCCCTTCCTTTAAGGTGCTAACGTCTTTTAAACCCCTTGTGTTTAAAACCTCAAGCACAAAAACAGGAGCTTTGCACCATGTCCTGGCTGATGGGTTCTGCTACTTGCTACTGTTCTTTTTTCCCCTTGATCCATCTTGACTGATTGTCTCTATTGTGGGTCGGCACTGTAGAGGTGCCAGGGCTGAATGGGCGAATCTGGGTCATGGGCTGAAAAGAGGGAAGCCCGAGTCTGATGTCCCAAGCTTCTCTCGTCAGGATGGGCTCCATTATCAAGCCCTCCTTTGGAACAGAGACGGTTTCAGGGGTCCAGAAGCCCGTTAACAACTGGCACAATATTTGTGCTGCTAGAAGTTAGGGCACCTCTCTCAGTGGTTGGATCTACCTCACTTGTTTATTCCATTGTTTTATTTTCAGGCAGCCGCCCTCTAATCCAACACTCCTCATAACATGTCCACCATATTTAGCAAAAGCACAACATTAAACCTGAACTCCCTGAACTATAAATTAGTTAAATTAATTGCTGTACACTACTGTGGCTGAGGATCGACTAAGGAGGACCTGAATCTAACAGTCAGAACTAAGCCTGACAACAAGATGATGTAGCTGTTGTATTTTAAGAAATCAACTCTATGACTAAAAGGGGGTGGGAGTAAAAGCAATCTAGGAGAGGGAAGACAACATGAGGAGAGAGAGGAGGAGCTCTGGACTGACCAGGTGTCCCACGCCTGGCCTGCTCTATAGTCAGTCTCTCGTGTGGGGCACGGCACTCACAGCTAGTCTCCCTTGCAAATATTGCCGGCTCTGTGAGAGTCTGGAAGAGAGAGAAGAGGAAAAAGAAGAAGAGAGGCAGAGAGGCTATGTAAGAACAAATACTCAGCTATGCAACCGCTCGGTAATCTGAACAACTGCATCTGAATGTTAATTTTCATTAAAAAATACAATGTACTACACAGTGTAACCATGATGTGATTTCTGCAGTGGCAGCCTGCCCAAAATGACACTGAAATGTAAATGCTCAAACTACAGAGCCAATGTAATCCTGAGCCACTATAACCTCATGTATGGAAGACTCTAAGGCAGCCAGTTGTAGTCATGTCACCTTTATGAAGAGTGCCTCTCACTGTATCCCTTCTCAAAAAAGAAAACTAATGTCCATTCCACATTTGGAGTATTGATTGGTTAACAGGACATCTGACAGGCGATCTCTCTGTGTGGGCTATTGATCGTCTGTGTAAATGCTTTCTGCAGGTCCCAGTGCTTCACTGGAGGCCATCTGACCCTGTCTAGAGCAGAGCCGAGCTGAGCTGAGCAAGAGGCTGGCACACCCACAAGACAAGTTATGTAGCGGCATTGGAGAACAACCTTTCTTAATGCAGTCTTTTCTTTCACATGCTAATGCACCAACACCAGGGAGCATGAACAGACACAGCACGGGACTCTACATTTTACATCACATGGGCAACTGAGAGTGATCTGACTGCACCACCACAGCAGGGCAAAAAATAGAAACATAAATATTTCATGCAAAGAAAATGGCACTGCTTCTACAGCTATGGAGCTGTTGCCAAATACTGTGTATTTTTTTTTGTTTTACTACAGAACAACAACTATATTGTGTGGAGAGAGAGCACAGCGTGACACCGGCATGGACACCAGGCTGTTTGCTACCGTGGCCATCTGTCTGCACAGGATATGCCACACTGGATGCCCTTCCTATTCTGCAGTGTCTGTTCTCTGGGTCCTGCATGTGCACATGAATCACTATGATGAAACAATACCAGAGAATACTTCTACCAACTCACAGTGCAAACATATCCTGCTTTTTAAAGAGGGAAAAGGGTGCTCTGGCAACAGCTTGCCATGACAGCATGTTTTAAAAAAAAAAAACAAGAAAATAACAACTGCCATGCACATTTCGTCTCCATAGCAACAAAGACACACAAGCACCAGGAGGATGAGAGAGAGGACCTTTCCCAGAATGCAACACAAGGTGAAGAGGAGGAGCTCCGAATGGCACAAGGGCAGAGAATAAATAATCAAATGTCTGCATGCGTTCTGGGGGCGTGCTCAGGAAAAAAAAAAAAGCTGCAACATCTGGGTCATGCAGAGGGGATTACAAAGCCACCAGCAGCCTGGCATCACTAAAGGGACAACAAAAACAACAACTAGACACACACACACAGATGCCCAAGCATCATTATTCCCTGATCGCATCGACACACTTCCCTGCAGTATTTCTGTCTTGGTGTCTGACTGTACTAAGCTGTTTTTTAGTGAAGAACTGACATTTCTCTCTCTCTCTGTCTCTCTATCTCTCTCTCTCTCTCTCAACACTGATGCTACATTGAGCACAGACAGACAACACTAGAAAGGCACAAACACAAAGCCCTTGGTTTCATAACCGGCGACTTACCACTTACCTTACCAGACATCTCTCTCTCCCTCCATCATTTTCTCTCCCTCCATCGCTCTTTCTCCCTCTCTCCATCCCTCTCATGGACCCAAACAAACACACATTCTGCTTGCCTCTCGCCCAGTCTCCCTCGCTGCCATGATCGGAACAAAGCAGGCTGGCTCACCGTGTGTGGCTGGGGGCAGGTGTGTTCCAGTTCCTCCATGTTTTTCCTGGCAGGCTCATGAGAGAGGGCCGCTCAGTCAGTCCGCTAGCCGGTCCACCTGTCTGTGACTCAGCATCTGTGTGCGAGTCTGTGTCTATGTGTTTGTGTGTGTCAGAGAGTGTGTGTGTGTGTGTGTGCAGCGCAGCCGCTTTCCTTCTCCCTAGCTGCCTGGTGGAGCTGCTCCTCCCGCACTCTGCTGAGCCCAGACGTGCCCCCTCCCACATCCCCTCACACGCACTCCCCCCGCCCCACTACCAGCACACCACCATCACCATCTCCTGCACAATCCCTCCTCCCTGCCTCCTGTCCCTCCCCACACACCCCACTCTTCCAATCCCTGCACCAAAGCCACAGAGGAGGGACTGACTGCCATACATACACATGTCTCGGATGCGCCTCATGATGACAACAATGGGCCACGGTGCTCTGATACGGTGAGAGCCAGGCTGGTGGCATCCAATCACAGCCCTGAGACCTTGCCTCTGATTTGCATGAGTCGCTTTCATTGGCTGAGCCAGCTGTAGCACCATCTCACAACAATCATCACTGAGCATCCTCGGCTGCACTCAATTTCTTTTCCATATCCCACAGTCGAATAGGCAGGATCTACTTTCTCACTGTACCATTAAGCGTCGTCACAGAGGGCCTGTAACACAATGGAGGCCATATAATACAATACAATACAATACATAACACAAACCTGGTGTGGAAAGAGATTACAGCTTAGGTTAGAACGATGCTTTTGGATTTAGATGCCAATATGCCAGAGGGAAATGCATGTTGCCCAGTGTAATATAGGGTACGAGGTTACATTGGCAGTTGAAGTGTCTATGGTACAGAAAAAAAGATGAAATGAAATACAGTAATATCTAGTTTTCACCCTAAATATAAATGATTGTGAAAGTCTAGTTCATCAACTTTTTTTCCTTAAAGGGCATTATCTGCTATTGTACTTTTTGGTAGGCTATTACAAAAAAGACACAGTAAACCACCCAGCATTTTTTTTGTCCATCAGGACTGTGCAGTCCTGTAAGAATTTCAATTCTGCATCTTGTTGGGTTCCTCAGTTCAAAACTGAAATTCAAGAATTAAAATCATTCAAAATGTAAGGGGCAATCCAATTCTAAAATTGGCGCAACCCCTTTTTCATTAATTACAAGCCACCTCATTCCATTTCTATTGCTGTGACTTCTAGGCTACACCAGAACATTTGGAATTAAGCAAATTGACTTGCCTACCTACCTTACGTGGTCTTCTTGGTCGTTTTCTTCCCACCATGATGTGAGCTTCAGGCTCTCCCAACTATCTGCGTCTTCAACGGCTGTTTGCGCCTTTTAAACTGGACACAACTGACCGCGGGCGCCGTGACGAGAGACAACAGCACACTGCGCTCAAAGTTCATGCCAACTCGTCCTTCTGTTCAGCGTCTCCAAATGACCATTGTTCTTCACTGACTGAAAATCATTGTTGTGGGATTATGTATGCAGAAGTCTAGCCTACCTCTGGAGAGGGCACCGGCGTGACACAGAACTGAAGACTGCAGTTACTTGATTTTGTAGGCCTATAGCGTGTATGGGTTTATAAATAATATTTGTACACATTGACCTGAAGGTGCTCCTTTATTTATCTTTATTTATTTTGCCTCTCCAGTATGACAAAGACGCACAAACAAACAAGCTCACTCCCTCCCTCACTGCTTTGTTTATACTTACCGCATTACTTTTTAAGATGTAGAGGAAAGTGCATGATTATGATTAGATTATATGCCAGTTCCACAAAAAATGCCGACCTAGTGTTTTTGTTTCAGCGCTGATACATTCAGCCCAAGTCCTGCGATCATGAGTTCAACAATAAGATAATATAATCAGCGTCACAATTTGTGATTGTAGAATTTGCCAAAATTACCACAATAACCGTAGTCTCGGAGTAAAACACCGTATGCACCATGCACACACCCTTTTTGCTACAAAGTTTTCCTATTGGCTTTTGCTTGGTGACGCTATTTCCGCCATACAAGTTTCCCCGGGAAGAAGAAGCTTTGGCGCCGAATCTGTTGTTGTGAGCGACGAATTGTTGCAAATATTGAGTCTGCAAAGGTGGACCAATGGCACCGGTTTCAAATCCAGATAAAGATGTAGACAACCCAGACACTGGTAAGTTGTCTTGATGAGTATAAAGTGCTCTGAGGAAATGGTTATATCAAGCAGAAAGGCTGAGTTACGACTGGCAGCGTCCTCCTCATCCAGTGTTGACTGACTTACGTAGGATTTATGTGAACTGACACCGCCACGAGCTAGCTGGCTAATGGAAAACAAATGTTACTTTGTTATTCGAAGCGCTTCAATAACAGAATGCTGATAGGGACGTTCATGTCACCTGTGCTTATTTTGGCAAAGATTCTTGGGCTAGTTAGTTTGCCAAAGTGTGTTCTACATAAACGGTAGCTAACTAACTTTAGTCCGTTAAAATTGGCTAATAGCAGTCGATATGTCAGATAACGTTATACTTTATGGTGGAAAATGTAATGGAAAAAGGCCTACAGTGTGCTGTGATAGTGATAGTGAATGGTTGAATTGTCAGACAAATCTCTTCACTTGAAGTGTTCAGTCACCTGTTGGCTGTTCGCTTCGAGGAAGTCCTGACAGTCACTGGACTGATGCATTTAATGCTGAAACTGTTTTGTGTGACTAGATGCTGGGGACGCATGTGGCCTGGCTGCTTCTCGCTCCAGGAGGGAGAAGAGAGAGAAAGTTGGACGCAAAACGGCACTGGAGCAACTTAAAAGAGCCAAGAAGGGAGAAAAAGTGAAATATGAGGTAAATGAACAGTCTTGCAGTCTATTTGTTACTCTGTCTATTTTTAAAGAAACACAACGTGTAAAATACAAACAGACAGCAACATTTAATAACATTCACTGATATGTAAATGTGGTCTTAAAAACTGATGAATAAATGTTAGCGTGCTATTTCATATTCAAATAATCCAATGTATTACTTAAGTGTTACCTAATCTACTTACATGAACACCTTAATTAGCGTCACCTTTTTATAATTGCTGGATGACTTTTGTTTGGGACTTTAGAATTGTTTTGTCAAGTATGGAAACGTTTGGGTATTAATGGGACCTGTTTCATTAGTTGGACGACTGTGAGAATGTGTATGAAGAAGTGGATGAGGAACAGTACTCCCGCATGGTGCGGGACCGACAAGATGATGACTGGATCATTGATGATGGTGAGACATTGACTGTCAGTCACATATATGGTAGTTAATTCCCTGTGTTTCATATCTTTCTTTTGACCTGTACTAATTGCACTGTGTCTTTTGAACAGATGGGACGGGCTATGTAGAAGACGGCAGGGAGATCTTTGATGAAGATCTGGAAGATGATTCACTGGCTGGTGGTGCTAAAGGTAGGGAGGAGGAGATCATGTGTTTTCCTTAGTGATGGATTTTATTTTTCTGTCAAAGTGATATTCAAATAATGGCATCGCTTTCTCTGGCTTCATTTTGACTGTGCTCACATTTTCTTGTTTCGAATAGGCAAAAAGGGGAGTAAAGCAGGAGATGCAAAGGACAAAAAGAATGTGAAGAAAGTGTCCCTGGCGAAACCCAACAGTATCAAGAGTTTGTTTATGAACAGCAATGTGAAAAAGCCAGCTGAGGTTAGTAGGACCAGCCTTGACATGACTTCTCTAGTTGTTTAGCTTAGAATTCTGTAATTGCACTTTAAGTAAGTTGAATTTGCACAAGCTGCAGTGTTTTTGTTTTTCCCTTGCCCTGTAGAAAGATGTTGATCTATCCAAAGATGACTTATTGGGGGACATTTTGCAAGACCTGCATTCAGAGGTGAGCTGTAAAGTTCAAATTAAGTCACATTTACTCTGGGATTCTAACAGCTTTTGAAAGAAATGTGTTACATTTTGTGGTTCTTTTATGTTTTTTCTGTGCATTACACTGTGCTCGTAGTTTGAGAAATGATGCACTTGTGGCAGTGGTAAATTCTGCAATGTATAATTTTGGGGAAATAAGTGGGAATCCTGTCCTCCTTTTAAAATTAGCACCATGTATCTGTCCCTCCATCAGAAACCTGCCATCCTCACTCCTCCGCCTGTTGTGACACTCAAGAAGAAGAAGGCTGTGGGTTCCCCAATGAATCCCTTCTCAGTCAAGCCTCAGCCTCCAAAGGTATTTGCTGTGTTTACTGATTTGACACAGGGGACAGAGGTTTACCTAAGATGTAATAAATCAGGTTAAAGTTCAGTCACGAATATCCTTGTAATATTGATTGTGTGAATTTAGGCAACATTTGCCTTTGGCCAGCATTTTATATTGAGCACATTGGACAGCCTAAGGATTAAAGTGTATGTGATGTGGTTGTAGGAGATGTTGCCTGCTCCTGGACCAAAGGTGAAATTATCAGCCTCTGTGGTACCGCCACCTCCGGTCAAACCAACCCAAGCCCAGACTCCCAAACCAGCCCCCGTAGTCAAAGCCATTAAGGTGGAGGAACTCGAGGAAGGTAATGTTCACGGTCATACTTAGTTTGTCCTCAGAAAGGATAATCACAATAGTTTTCTCACACAACATGAATTATTAGAAATGTAGTCAAAATGCAGAACTGAAGAGAACACGGAGAGGCCATATACAGTACTGTGCAAAAGTCTTAGGCAGGTGTGAAAAAATGCTGTCAACTAGGAATGCCTTCAAAAATGTAAGTGTTAATCATTTATGTTCATCAATTAACAAAATGCAGTGACTGAACAAAAGAGAAACCTAAATCAAATCAATATTTGGTGTGACCACCCTTTGTCTATTGCATAGAGTTTTTGAAGGAACTTGGCTGGTAGGTTGCGCCAAACATCTTGAAGAACTACCACAGATCTTCTGTGGATGTATGCTTCCTCACATATACAACCAATTTGTATATGTGTAATTGGTTGATCATACACCTGACTATAATCCTGCAAAATCCTTGACTTTGTGTGTATCCCTGTGTGTGAACTGATGCTGGTTTGAAGGCACCTGCCTAAATCTTTGGCCAGTACTGTATCTTTTCAGCCATCCACATGTTTAATGTTAAAACACCCATAAGGCTGAAAGGACTTACGGCATAAGATGGGCATAAGTTGTTTTTTGACACGTGTTAGGCAGGTGCACACAAAGTGTACACACACATACTATCTATGAAAACGCTTTGTGTTTATTTAGTAACACCAGAGCCGCTGGAGTTTGATGAGGTAGACTTTGACGAACCGATGGACTTGGGCGGCGAGGAGAACACAGAGGCGGTGGTGAAAGCAGAGGTCAAACCAGAGGTCAAACCCACTGTGAAGGCAGAGCCCAAGAGTGAACCACAGGATTCTGTGCTCATGTGAGTCTGCTGGGGTAACACAAAACATGAGCCTCTTATCAGTGACTTTGCTGACACTTTAGGTGTTCTTGGTTATATTTGAGTATCATAGATCAAAGTACAGTTGCAGAATACATGTGCTTAGGTCAAAGTACTGTTGCAAGGCAGTGATCTAAATTTGAGAAACATGGGTGAATAGAATTATGCACAACATACCTGTCTAGTAACACTGGGCTGGTTATTATGAGTAAAAGCATTGGCTGGTTTTGCACACTGTGTGGCTACATTTGACACAGCCCTTCAACATGATTTTTTGATTGAAATTGTTGTACATCAAAATTCAGTTATTCAGATATCTTTCAATTAATAATACTCTGCTGGTTGAGAGCTGAGAAGCTTTGTTATAAAGAGTTGTGAGGCTACATGGATTATCATCTGTGATGGAGATCCAATCACACTGTGAGCTGACCATCTTCTCTGCTTGTGTGTTTTTCTGTCGTCCCTCAGACCGGCCATGACTGGCGGCTGGGCAAAGATGGAGGAGGAGGGCGAGAGCAGCGAGGCGCCCATGGAGGTGCAGGTGGACTCCAGCCAACTGCCCATGGTGGAGGGCCCAGACGGGGAGAAGGTCTTCCGCTTCTACTGGCTGGATGCCTTTGAGGATCAGTACAGCCAGCCAGGTGTGTGTTTGTGTGTTTCAAACTCCTTTGGTGAAGAAATCACTTTTTTAAAGCAATTTGCCAAAAATTGTGAGGAGACTGTGGAGTTTTGATGCTGGAATGAGAGGTTATCACATTTAAGAGTTTAGTACAATTCTTATTGGCCAGCTGATGTCATAGCTCTGTATATAAAGTTGTGGCAGTATTCCCCCACCACAACACCTAAAAAAAACCCTATAAAATTCAAGTTAACATTTATTTCTGTATTGTAACCACACTGAATAGCTGGATGGTCAAGTCAAATTGTTTGTTGATTGAGTTTGTGCGTGGTATCTTCTACAGGCGTGGTGTTCCTGTTCGGTAAAGTGTGGATTGAATCGGCCAAAGCTCACGTCAGCTGCTGTGTGGCTGTTAGGAACATCGAGAGGACCATGTACCTGCTTCCAAGGGAACATGTAAGTGCCTCGTCACGTGCTGGATTAACTGTACTTTCTATTCAACTCAAATAATGTGCTTTCCTTGTTGATGAATGTCACCCGGTCAGTTTTGAACTTGTCCCATAATGCCAAGGGCCTAGGTTTACATTTCTATAAACAATCAATATAAACAAATACAAAAAATGATGCTCCCACTTTTTTATAAATGGTGTTTAATCAAAAGCTCAGCACAACTTTGGAGATATGCAGGTGCCCTTGCTGTGCCCTTGCTGTAAAGTAGGTAATTGTACAGTAAGATAAATTTGTTTGATGTGCCTGATGTACAGAAAGTTAATCTAAAAACTGGGGAAGAGACTGATCAGCCAGTGGGCATGATGGATGTTTATCAAGAATTCAACGCCCTTTCAGAGAAGTTTAAGATCATGAAGTTCAAATCTAAGGTTTGTTTAATCTATTCACTATTGCACTTTTTTTATCCAGAGACACTTTATATTTCATATACTGTATGCTTACCATCATCAGAAGAGTTATCCAAACTACACTAATGATTCCTGTTTAACTTAATAGAAAGTGGAGAAGAATTACGCCTTTGAGATCCCAGATGTTCCCAGTCAAAGTGAATACCTGGAAGTGAGGTATTCGGTGAGTATTGATGCCCTTTGTGTTAAAACTTACACGAAGAGCAAGAGCTTGTTAGTGTACAATTCAATTTTGTTCTTATAATCAGAAATGCGAGCAGGCATACACTGTAAAAGGTTTAATCATGGCAAAGTTTGTCATGTACAAGAAGTAAATTAACACTCAAATGTCAGGTATATGCCCAATTGGTTGTTTAACACAGACAGGCGAAGTGATAATTAGTGATGCATGTGTGAACATGTATATGTGTGGGCCACTCCAGGCTGAGATGCCCCCGCTGCCCTCTGACCTGAAGGGCTCCACCTTCTCCCATGTGTTTGGCACCAACACATCCAGCCTGGAGCACTTCCTCCTCAGCAGGAAGATCCGCGGGCCATGCTGGCTAGACATCAAATCCCCACGTATGTTTACACACTCGCATATTCATCTTGCTTCTTTCCTGTCACAACAGGGTCATGGAATTTCTAGGATATCATGGATAACATATCATACATTATCATCCTGATAAAGTCTGTTTCAGACATGGGAAGTTGGGGAATAGATTTGGGTCAAAGATGGGGAATGTATGTTTTTTCTTTGAGGTGCTTCCTTAATTGCTAGATTGAGTGGTTATGGCTTGCCTACTTGTTTATTCAGTGCCCTTTTTAAATATTTTTTCTGCTCTTAAAAGTGTCAGTGATTTCATAAATGTAATGCGTTGTGGTACCACTCCTTGGATCGTGGATATTCAGCTTTTTGTCACTGAAAGTCAGTGAGCAGTCATTTACTTTTGTATTTGATTTAGAGTGGTAACCATGTGCCTTATGCTGCTTTTTTTTCTTCATCATTGCACCATTTACATTGGACCCTTTAAGTACTCCAGCATAAAGTTCTCCTTTAGTAACATGTCAGTGTATATGGAAGCTTCAGCAAGAGAATGTAAGCAAAAAATCTCTTCTGAAATTCTGTGGTGGTTTCTCTCCATTGTCCTGCAGAGCTGACCAACCAGGCCCTGAGCTGGTGTAAGGTGGAGGCTCTGGTCCTGAAGAGCGAGCTGATCACTGTGGTGAAGGACCTGCCACCTCCCCCTCTGGTCGTCATGTCACTGAGTTTGAAGACTGTGCAGAACCCCAAGACCCACCACAACGAGGTGAGGGGGTCCTGTTCCCATTCGTTACGGCCTCTTCACACATAACTCTCTTTAACTATGCCCCCTGCTCATCCTGTTTATTTTTGTTTTTGTACATCTCTTGCTTAACTAATTGTCCCTGCCACGTTCACCACACATTGGACCTGCTGCTGGAATTGAACTTGAAACAGTTGTGAGTGAAGACTGACTGCTTGTTCCCTCCCACTGACTGCCTGTTTTTCCCTTGCTTGTCCACATCTAGATTGTGTCGCTGGCGGCTCTCGTCCATCACAGTTTCCACCTCGACAAGGCTCCGCCCCGACCGCCCTTTCAGACCCACTTCTGTGGTGAGTGGCCACGCCCCCTCTGCACTACAGCTACTATCATTTACGCCTTGGGAGGCAGGGTCCTATATTTGACATATTTAGTTTATGTACTTGGATATATAACAGTTTTAAATATAGCATTCAATGTAATCATTTTACTGAAATTGGGGTGTGTAAAAATAGAAATTTAAAATTACTGGCCCAGTTTACTTGAAATTGTCACAAAGTACACTGCCACTACATTCCTGTAGGAGCAGGATCTGTATAGAGTATTTTTTTCTCAACCTTTTACACTTTATGGGAGAGAAATTGTGGACATTTTAATACTTGGGTTAATGTTTTTTTAAATGAATGCCTTGTTGGAATACATATGGGCCAGATATACCTTTAAGGAGTCAGATGCCTTACCTGCTGCTATTTATGTTTATTCCTTTTACAGTGGTGAGCAAGCCCAATGACTGCATTTTCCCATATGATTTCAAGGAAGCTGTAAAAAAGAAGGTATATTCAATAACAAATTCCTGAAAAGATATGTACTGTCTCAAATCTGTTTTGTATTCAGAGCTTGCTGTGAGAGCTTGTTCTGAAAGACCATTGTGATTTCTGCTCCTCTCAGAATGCCAAAGTGGAGATCGCAGGAACAGAGCGTGCACTGCTTGGTTTCCTCCTGGCAAAGATGCACAAGATCGATCCTGATGTGTTAGTGGTAAGTGGCTATTATACTTTATTTTGTAGTCAGTGACACAAAATTGCACCTCCAAAGGTTTCTTAAAGCATACTGTTGGACATGAGAAATACATAATTGCACTATATTGTTTGAAGAAGCGCAAGTAGTTGTTGATGGTAGACAGTGTAAAACAGTGCTTTGTAAAACAGATACTTTATCTGTGTAGGAAGGTGATTAAAAGTTTATCCACTGATGTGAGGATGAATGTTTGTTGTGGTCTCTTAGGGTCATGATATCTTGGGCTTTGACCTGGAAGTGCTTCTGCAAAGGATCAACTTCTGCAAGGTGCCTCACTGGTCCAAGATCGGACGTCTGCGTCGGGTCAACATGCCTAAACTGGGGGTGAGGACTCAACCCTTATGTCAAACCCCTTAGCATAGTTGAACTTGTTAGTGTTATTAACGGCAGGGTAGGAGATGTTTTCTTGGAGCACTTTTTGCTATATTGCTTCAAATCCCCATCACAGCACGATGGCAACCAATTAATTTGATGCTTTAACACAAAAAAAAAAACGTTAGTCACCTGTAGGGTGGACGGGACTGAAAAAACACCCTCCAGTCATTTTAAGCGACCCGTTCAAAATGATTGGATGGTGACGTCTATCAAACTCAACTGCCGTTTGTCCCTTCCCCCGCCCAGTGCATGAATCTGGAGATGTAACTTCGGGGGGGGGATGAAGACAGGGATTTGGACATTTGAATTGTGTATTTTCAAAATGTAACTTGCTCAAACCATTTTTCCAGGATCTCCTCCCCTACCTTTAAGTGAAATGGCCTTTGCTGTTTATCATTAGGGTCGCAGTGGCTTTGCAGAGAAGAGCGCCACTTGTGGCCGCTTGGTGTGTGACGTGGAGATCTCTGCCAAGGAGCTGATTCGTTGCAAGAGCTACCACTTGACAGAGCTAGCTGCCCAGGTGCTGAAGACGGAACGCGCCGTCATTCCCCAGGAGAACATCAGGAACTTCTACAGGTGAGGAAGAGAGGTGATCTTTGGCCATTTGACAGTAGCACTAGTAGACCAGGTCCTGATATTACTGTAGGATGTACGGTCAGGAGAGATGCTTAAAAACTGACAGGTGTGTGTATTAATGTAGTGTATTTAATTTATTTGAAATGTTCTATGGGCAAAAACCTTCGCTGGTTGCAGATAAAGGTGATAACCATAACGTAAAAGTTCTTTAGATTCTCTTCACCTCAACCTTGAGGGCTCCACAATGAAAGATGGTTGTCAGAAGTGAATAACTCTTCCCTGTGTGCTCCATAGCACCCTATTAAAGCCTGATGTTGTTCCATGTGTTTGACTCCTGTAGTGACTCCCACCATCTGCTCTATGTGCTGGAGCTCACCTGGATGGATGCCAAGCTCATCCTGCAGATCATGTGTGAGCTGAACGTCCTGCCACTCGCCCTGCAGATCACCAACATTGCAGGAAATGTCATGGTGAGCATTTACAATACACAGTTACTCAATACCGCTTCTCGTTAAACATTAAAACTACTTAACCTTTATATTTTATACTTACATTTTAAAGGTTATATAATATAACTGATCCTCTTTACTTTTTTTTTAAGCTTATTTTATATTTTATAAGTTTATTAAGCTGATTTGTTTAAATAAGAACATTTGTGTCCTGCTATGTATTTGCATTTATCACTTCAGGAAGGTTCAGGAGTTAATAATCTATTATTTACATATATAATGTATTTAATAATGTATAATATAATGTAGATGTATTTAAACGTATAGTGGATTATGGTATTTAAGTTGTTTAAGGGGCTTAAATAATGTGCTAAATAATGAACTCAAGATGTTCCTAAGTATTAAGGTGTCCCGATTTCTCCCATAGTCTCGCACCCTGATGGGCGGTCGAGCGGAGAGGAATGAGTTCCTGCTGCTCCATGCCTTCCATGAGAAGGACTACATCGTTCCTGACAAGCAGACCTTCAAGAAGCCTCAGCACGACCTGGTAGGTGGCGTATGCTGCGTCACTTTGCTTAAAAGAGCACTACTGCCTCCCCGAGCCTAGGTGCAGGTGTTTGGGTTTGTTTGAAGTTTTTGGAACCTGATGTGCCTACAGAGACTTGTTTCAGCATAGTTATGATGTCGGCAACAAGCAGTTCCTGAGATGTTCACGGAACGTAACAATAGTCTGACTGAGCCGTGACTAAGCCTGCACCAAACGCTGTGATACCTGCTAGGTTACCAAACACTGTGATACCTGCTAGGTTACCAAAAGACAAGAAATGAAAAATTTAACAAGCAAATAATTTTAGCTTGGCTTTGTTTGCAGGCTGAAGATGAAGATGATGATGGCGCAGGTAAAGGGGCTGCAAAGAAGGCAAGGAAGAAGGCCGCATATGCTGGAGGGCTGGTGTTGGATCCTAAAGTGGGTACGTAGAAATTGTGTGTGTGTGTGTGTTTGCACAATATACCGGTATGTGTTTGTAGTGTTACGGGTATCTTCGTGAAACATTGATATTAAATTGCCACAAAAAGGCTTATATTTTCTTTGGGCAGAAGCTCTGGTAAGAAAAGCGTATCTAAAACAAATGCTATGTGCTCTTGAAAACCGGGGATCATACCAACTTTTTTCACCATACTTTGGAGGGCCTGGATTGAGCAATAAGTTTCTTTTGTGAAATTCCCAAAGCAGTTGATATACCCTCATCTCAGTTGATGTACCTTTGGTTCAGTCTTCCTGGCACTGTGCTGCCTGTATGCCTTTCTCTCCGGCTGATGGTGGATCTGTTCCTCCAGGTTTCTATGACAAGTTCATCCTGCTGCTGGACTTCAATAGCCTGTACCCCTCCATCATCCAGGAGTTTAACATCTGCTTCACCACCATCCAGAGAGTAGCCACGGCCACACAGAAGAAATCTGAGGTCTGTGTGTGTGTGTGTCTGTGTAGCATTTTGCCACCTCTCACAAAGGCTGTCATAGTCTCTGTGTTGTCTTTTATGATTATAAATTTAAAGCTGTTGAATTACATTGCCAGTAGGCAATGTTAAAAGAATGATTGCAAAAGTGCCTGTCAGAAGTGGAGATCATGGCTTCAGAAAGTAAAATCATGCCACATATTTAATGCAACCATTTTCTGGACCAGCTTATCGTAATGAGCACACAAAATCCTCAGGCAGATAAATCGACTAATTAGTTAAATCGCCTGCATTAAATGCACAGGCAAAAGGAATACATAGCCAGGTTTTCTCAAGCTGGGATTTCCTCCTCCGATGCCCTTTATACCAAGGCAAGTTTTGCATCAGGTCCTTTTAAAGCAGTGTTGTGCTGTTATTCAGTAGTTTTATAGGAGGTGGTTTAGGTTGGCTGCATTAAAAACTGCATCTTTAAGGCATATATGAATGTTTAGCTCCCTACTTCTGTTACGGAGACAGGATGATGACGGAGATGAGATTCCCGAACTTCCCGACCCTGACCTGGACATGGGAGTTCTGCCCAAGGAGATCCGGAAGCTGGTGGAGCGCCGTCGGCAGGTGAAGCAGCTGATGAAGCAGCCAGACCTCAATCCGGACCTCTACTTGCAGGTAAGCTGTCTCCAGCAGGGGGAGCCATAGTCTTGGAGAAGAGCTACAACGTGACTGGAAAAGTGGATGGAGGTTGTGTTAAACATTACATTACATTACATTTAGCTGACGCTCTTATCCAGAGCGACTTACAGATATTTACAGGGTTTCAGTTACAGTCCCTGGAGCAGTGTGGGGTTAGATGCCTTGCTCAAGGGCATCTCAACTATGGGTAGGGCGGCATTCGAATCGGCAACCTTCCGATTGCAAGACCAAGATTGTTAAACACAGATTTACTTTATGGGTCTGACAGGTGTAGTTGTGTCAGAGATGGTGGATATGCCAAGATGCTCCATGACGAGCCACTTCCTGGAACCATGATTACATGAGGGGGTGCCACCAGTTTATTTTTAGTGTGCGGTAATAGCCACTAGAGCCAAGCATGTGAACGACAAGCCTATTTATGCAGCCCGGAACTAATTCCCACTCATAGACATGAACTACCATTAAGTATCTTAGGATATCTACCATCTTTGGTTGTGTGTAAAGCTCAATGAATCATACTTGAGTTTATGGTCCTAAGTTAAGTTGGATATGGGGAGAGAAAAGATTTTATAGTTTTGTGGACACACCAACAGATGTTGTAAGCCTGTAGATGCGCTTAATTCAAGGATGGGCTATGCAGTCGCCAAAGGTCATTAGTCTCTGGGTCCTGATCTTAAAGGCAACCTTTGTCTTCCTCTCCCCACAGTATGATATCAGACAAAAGGCCCTGAAGCTGACTGCTAACAGCATGTACGGCTGCCTTGGCTTCTCCTACAGTCGCTTCTACGCCAAACCCTTGGCTGCTCTGGTCACTCACAAAGGCAGAGAGGTAAGACGCACACACACACCATAATCTCATACACTAATCATATTTGAAAGACACATGCTTTACTCATTGCCCTATCAATCATTAGCACTTGCCAGCAGTGTAGTAAATTGACATTGAGATCAGTTGTAATATTTACTCACAGCCACAAGAGGGCAGTCTGAGACTACCGCCCCCTCTCCATCTCTTCTCCACACAAACTGCACAAAGTGCTTTTGATGTAATGAATGTGAAGGGGTGGGTGATCCTCCTTCCTATTGTGAGACAGTTGTTAACCAGCAGCCCTTGGCTCACCTATGTTCATTGTTCCTTTCATCTGCTAAAATGTCTCATTGACTTGATTGCCAGCTTTTCACTCTCCCCCCCTACCCAATGAGGCTGTGTGCTTTGAGAGCCTACAAGGCCACCGTAATGCAACACCAGCATAGTCACGCTACTTTAATCACCCTCTCTTCTCTGCGCAACAATACGGGCACACGGAGCATGGTATTTTGCGACCGGGAGCTAGGCATTAATTACACTCGTTTTGCATTTAGCCCCAAAGTGGGCTTGCTTCAGGTCACAGCAGGCAGGATGCATGTCTGTGTGTGTGTGGGGGGGGGAGAGAGGGAGAAAGTAAAGAGAGAAACAGCGTCAGTTTTTGTGTGTATGTGTGCGTGTTGGGTCATAACTGCTTGTCTCACAGCAACACAAGCTGCCAGAGCCCTGTACCCTTTGTATTATTGTGTGAATGGGAATTCAGGAGTCCACGGGAAAAGCAGGCATGGTCACAAAATGCAGAAACTGAGAAAATGTAATTTATAAGTTAGATTTTATAATGAAATGGCATTGTAAATTGCAAATGCTTCTTACTTGAGACTATGCTCGTATATTCACAGGATTGCTTTGGAAAAAAGCTGGGGGTTTTAATGCAACTACCAATAGGGGGAGTAAGTTAAAAATTTTGATTTTGTGACCATTTTCCTCAATGTGAGCATTTTGGATTTAAATCTTAGAGGGTCCTGCTCCTGACACCCATCCTTTTTTTTCCGCACCCTTGCTTAGGTTTACACACCCAAACGCAAACACACACACACACACACACTAACACGCTCATACAGATGCTTGCACATTTAAAAAAAAGAAAAAAACAGAGAAAAAAGCAACATCCAACACCCTTGTAGTTCCAGTTGGGGTGATTACATTTCCCCCGTGGTATGTTCTGGCTGCACTGCTGTCCGGTGTGCCCTGCTCAGGCCGCAGAGAGGGTTGCCAGAGGCTGGCGAGAAATCCCCAGAGAGCCAAGTGGCACGAAGCGCTCTCTCTCTCACACACACACACATGCACACACACACACACAACCCAAACGCTCCCCTCCCTCCATCCGTTTCCACTCCCCCTTTTTGTATCGCCTTCACCGGGTTTTAGTCATCGCCTGCGTGGTTGCCATTTATACTTTGATTTAGTGGCTTTATTTATATAAGTGTTGGATACATGAATGCGCCGCCTGCACAGAATGCTCTCTGCTTGTGGCGTGTATCGTGTTTGCCATGGCGATAAAGATGCTTGCCTCGGCCACGCCGGCCCGTCTCATCTTACCCCCCCAGCCTTGTTGACGGCGGTGGGGCAGCGTGGGCTCCGGGGCTGCCCCCGGGGTGGGTGGGTGCCAGGAGGAAGCGGATCCGCTGCCCTGGGACCCCCTGTACCGCCAGTAGTGCCCAGGCCGCTGAGAGACGAGAGACGAGCGCTCACTGGGGGTGTAGGACATGATGACTGTTCATTGGCACAGGCCAGCGGAGGATTCAGGGTCACAGAGAGGGGTGCCAAAAAAAGGGGTTTGGGGGGGCGATCATGTGTGGGTGAATAGGAACAGCTCTTTAAAGACAGTGAAGGGGAGAAGCGAGAGTCTCCCCCATCCAGCCCTCTATCCTCTAGGGTACAGATAAAGGCACAAGGCCGCTAATAAGGGACATGCAAGGAGCATGCATGTAAATGTGTGTTTGTGAATTAGATGGTTGCTTGCAAAGGGAGAGGGAGAGAGATACTGCCTCAAGTGGAAGTGAGCTGGACGACTGGATAAGATTGGATTGTATCAGGCACAGCAGTGATGATAAGATAACGAGAGAGCTGTTTCTCTCCCAATTATTGTGTTTTATCAGCGTTTCACTCAGCTCAGAGGTAGAGGACATGTTAAGTTTGTGTGTATAATGCAGAGGGGAGTTGCATGACGGGGTGGAGATTTTGTATGCGGTTCAGGTGGCAATCAAAAACGGGCTGATTTTACATGCGTGAAGCATTTGACATAACAAAGGCAGCAGCACAACAGCCAGAAATGATTGCAGTACGGCCACAGAAAAAGGGGGGCACGTAAATGTTAGACAGCCTTTGAATTTTTGTCCCCAATTTACCCAACGACCGTGAGGGGTGATGGGGTAGCCTCCCTTTTCTCTTTCCAGGAAGATTTTATAACCCAGTCTCCCTCCAATCCTCCCTCCCTCCTATGTGTGTGTGTGTGCGTGCATGCAGTGACGTCAGGTTGTGATTAATGGACGACGGTTGGGGCTGCTGCATTGTTCCTGGTTGGCCATGTCATCAGAAGGCAGTAAAGAGAAACTTTATTAATAGAGGTACGCCACGCTTTCCCAGAAGCAGCGCTCGCCTAATGCTGCCCTGCCACCAGCATGTAAATTCAGGGCCGCCCGTTCAGAGGGCCTGCTTCACAGGGGGCGCGAGGTGTGAGATTGTCGCGTTTGGGAGAGAGGAGGGTTACGTATCTTAGGCTCCCTGTGTGTTGTGTGTTGTTTTGTGTTGTGTTTCGCAGCTGCTGAGGGACTCGTGTGCTCTGGCCAGGAGGTGCCTGTGTGTACACAGTCAATATGGTTCATCAGCCACTGCATTGACCACATCTTTTATGCTGGGGGTTTGGTCTTGTTTCTGCTACCCATGGATTGTTCGTGTAACTGATACACTTCATCAGAAAAGTGACTTCACATCAATACATCAAATTATTTGTAAACTGTTGATCATGGCCTGGCACAGTTTGAGAAACGACAAATCTCTGAAAATTCCAAAGGCCAGAATCCAGAACGCAGTGATGCCTACCACAGCATGCTTGAATTGAATTTTGTTGAAGCAACACTTAGTAGTTTTCGTCTTCGGTCGCCCTACAGGTTGGAAGTGGAATTGTCTCTCATCGAAAGCTACAGAGAGACGTTCTGCCCCTCCTACCTCACTTAGTGCGGTTTTAGGCTCCCTGTTACAAGTTGATGAACCACTGAAACGATTTTGGAAATATTATTGTAAGATTGAAAAAGTTGCTTTAATGAACCAACATTACTTCTGGTTGGTTGCTACGGCAAGTCAGCTACGTTAGAAAACCCTGCGAATTAAGATGGATAGGCTAACTTAAAAAGAGACACAAACAATATTATGTGGTCGGATGGAGAGATTGTGCTTGGTCACCCAAGGTTACTGAACTCAACTGCGTGGTTAATGACGATGGAGTGAGGCAGGGTGTGATTTGTCAAAAAGAAAGAAACAGAAGGATTTTTTTTTATTGTTATTCATGGAAATGGCCATTGTATTTTTAACTTCCCTAACTGTGCAGACCACATTGCTTATGCTACTGCTTTTCCAGCAACATCTTACACTTAGCTTCTGCAAGCCATAGATACAATAAATTCAATGCTGATTGAGATGCTATATAACAGAAAAGGTTGCTGCGCTGTTTCGTACGCACATACATCTGCACTTCACTGACCCATCTGCGCTGATAGCAAGCCACTCACGACTTAGTGCACCCTCCTTGCATCGCAACATTTCTTGTGCTATCATTCTCATGTGTTAACGTAGTTGTTTTATGCGCAGGTGGGCCCGGTTTGCCTACCGCTGGGACTAATAATTAGAAGTGAATTTTCGATTTGATCTGCCATTACATTTAATTTAAGTTCATGTAGGCACATACACACCAAGGTTATAATAGTTTTGGATTTTTCATTATAGTTTAGTTTTAGTTAGTTTTGACTTTTTTTTCTAATTCAGTTAGTTTTAATTAGTTTTTAGAGGGGGTCTGATAGTTTTTCTAAATACTTAGTTTTAGTTTCGTTTTATTAGTTTTAGTATTAGTTTTAGTTTTTTTTTTATACTTTATTTGTCCGGAGTAGGTTAAAAAAAAATAGTAAGCCATGTTAGATTTTACCAGTACTACTACTACTATTGTTATTACATTACATCACACTTAGCACTTAGATGCTCATATCCAGAGCCACTTACATTTATTTACAGGGTTTCAGTTACAGTCCCTGGAGCAGTGTGGGGTGAGATGCCTTGCTCAAGGGCATTTCAGCCATGGGTAGGGCGGGGTTCAAACCTGAGGCTTTCCAATCCCAAGACCAGCTACCTAACCACTAGGCCACAGCGGCCCCCCACTATTGGCACTGCTTATTGATCTGATACCATCACAGTATATTTATCTGTACTTTTTGAAGGAAAAAAACACAATTGATATTATTTAACTTTATTTAAGAGATTGCTTTCACCAGATCTTCTTATAGTGAACATTTTAAAAAAAATACTTAATTTGAATGCAAAGGAATATAAATGGTACACAGGTTTGGTGCACAGTTTACACCTAAGAGCTGTTTTAAATAAAAAAACAACTTATACTTTGGAAAGAGATATATCAACGAATTTGGTTTGACAGAAGAGGTATGCATTGCATTTTTATGCATACATGATTATTTTGTTAGTGTCTGGGCATCTACACTGCATTACATGTTGCATTACCCGAGACCGGCACTGCAAAGTCAGCCCGGCATCCGTAGCTGGGTCCTTTCACCAGAAACTAAGAAGTGCTGCAGATTCCGTAGCAGAATGTACTGCTCCCACTCATCACGCTCAAAGATAAGCCAATAAAATAGTTATTAAACATGTTTGTGTGAGGTGCATCATAATTACAACGGATGAAGAGATGAAAACCTGATACACAAACTTCTGTGTGAATAAACTACCGTTACAAACTACCGTGTGCACCCACAAACTTAACAGCGGTAGCTGTAAGTTATAACAGCGGTAGCTCAAGCCTGACGGTATTAGTGTGATCATAGACGGTAGATGTTCTATCAGATCTTTGGTGTGGCGTGTAGTACAGTGGAGTATGTGGCGTCTTACTTTGTATCAAAGGGGCTCCATATGACAGCCTGCTAGTCGCACCTGTGCCAGTAAACAGATCAGAAATCTCCACATGCGCACAGTCTATGATGCACACGCAGCTAATCTGTGTGCTTGTGGGCATTAGTCCATGGTGGGCATGTGGGAGAGAGTTTCCCAGTGCATGGAAAATAAACCTTACAAAAACAAAAACAAAGGGAAAATTCTCTATAATTTCAGTTCGTTTTAGTTAGTTTTGTAAGAGCACAGTACAGTTTCAGTTAGTTATCGTTTTTTTCTTTTAATTTTAGTTTTTATTTATTTCAGTTAACGAAAATGTTTTTTAAATTTTAGTTTTCGTTAACTATAATAACCTTGATACACACACTTGACATATCGTGCTTAAATACTGGGTCATTGTAGAGTGGCACCAAAAAAAAGTGGTGAAAGTGTGAGTCTGTTAACTCATGATCTTTCCCTCGTGTGGACTGCAGCCAAGCCTTGATCCTTCGATGAACAGGCTCACATTTTCATTAGGGCATTGATATTTGATGTGGAAAGTGTGCTGCTGAAATGGCTAGTGGCACGTAGCTGACAGAGCTCTGTCCCTCAGGTTTACTAGGTGTTTCACACCAGAGGAGGCCAGGGGAAGCCCCAGAGATGCCTGTCCAACTATGGCCTTAAGTGATCAGCCCTTAACTGGCATTACAGGCGTGGAGCTACACACACACACACACACACACACACACACACACACACAAACACCATTCGTTCTTTCTCCTGCTTGGCTCGCACTTTGACCTTTCCGGGGAAACATTTGTTCATGCGCGAGCGCGGGGCGTCCCTGGCATGCGAGGCATGGAGTGGAATGGCCGGGTTAGTGTTACGCGCTGAGCAGTCCGGCCAGATTGATGTGGCCCTCGTCGTCGAAACCGACCCTCCGTTTTTATTTTGGGTCCCTTTGTGTGGCGGCGAGAAGTGAAGAATTGTCCCCTCAGCTGTGCAGAGTGTGTGTGTGTGTGTGTGTTCGTGTGTGTGTTTGCATTTGTCTGTGTGATGGTGTATTTGTGTGCCTTGTGTTGGGAGGGGGTGCGCTCCATGGGTACGGGAGGTTAATCGAGTGATGTTTACGACTCCTGTTTGCCCGTGCCTGCTGATGGGCCCGGAATGCTAGTGGGCTTGACCTTTGACCTCTTCTGTGCTGCCACTGCTTGCCCCCTCGGCTCAGATGTGTTAAGGGGTGCGGGTGGAACAAAAGCCATTATGCGGTCACAGCCTGACTGTCCTTGTGCCCAAAGAGGGTGGAAAAACAGACAGGAGATATACATGCTTGTCCTGTGGGGTTTGTGTGTGTGTGTGTGTGTGTGTGTGTGTGTGTGTGTGTGTGTGTGTGTGTGTGTGTGTCTGTGAGGTGATCTCTGAGTAGACACTGCCCCTTTATCACACTCAAGTTCTGTACTCACAGTTGTCAGAACCACAAAAGTCATTTATAAACTTCCTGGAAGAAGATGCAATAACAGCCCCTCCAACCCATGCACACACACCACACACACACTTACACCCCCCTCGGGGTAGTCTACATTGTTGCACGCACCACCCGACTCTTTAGGACGGGGATTTACTCCTGATATTGCTGGACTTAACAAATAGTCACGGGGGCCGGGGCATATTTTTGGATTTGAGCGTGTGATCAAGTTAGCTCCCTCTCAGCAGATCAGTGCAGAGGAGTAGGGTGGCGTAGGGGGGTGGGGGAGTAGCTCTTGTTGTCTTCTCCCACAGTCCTCTGCTGTTCGCGTTATTACACACTCTCTCCCTCTCTGGGGGCCTTGTCTCGGTAACTTAATTACTGGCTTTGGGCTACTGAAAGGGTGCTGCTGGAGCTAAAATGGACTCTGGACATCCACATGTCAGGGCCAGTGTCTCCTTTGCGCACTCCAAAACTCACCCTGCCAGTGTCAGCTGAGAGACGCGAGGCCGTAACATAATGCCCCCGGTCTCCTGGGGCTCATTGCTGTCCCTTATGGCTTCTTAATGAGGTCACAGTTAAGACCTGGCCTTGAGTGACTGACTGTGACTGTGTGTGTGTGTGTGTGTGTGTGTGTGTGTGTGTGTGTGTGTGTGTGTGTGTGTGTGTGAGACTGTTGAGAGAGCATGTAGTCCCCTCTTGCTTCTGACATGGATACTCTGCCCGTCTGTAAAAAGGTGGAGCCGTATCGCATTGCCCTGCGTGTGTTGGAGGTGCCAATCTCTATTGTGTAGCTAATGGAGCCTATTATGGTCTCCTGTAGAACGTGGACCTGACACTCAGGACGTGGGGGGAGTAGTGTCCCTGACATCCAACCCCTCCACCCCCCGAAGCAAGACAGGGCAAGGCCGCTCAACCACTTAAGTCATGGGAGGGGGGATGAGGATGATGGCGTGAGGTGCCTGTAGTCTTTATGAGTTGAGACTGCATTCATGGCCATGCATCATGGCAGTTTATGTGTCTCTGCTTGTGTGTTGAAAGGGGACTACATTCAAAGACAATTAACAACTATTGAGTCAAAGTTAGTGCCCCGTTGGACACTTGCCCTGTAACAGAAGCCAGCTTTACGTTGACGCGTGCTGCGTCTAGGCTTCCACACTACAACGCAACAGGTGCCTCTAATGTTTGTGTGTGTGTGTGTGTGTTATGGTGTGTTGGACTGTGTGTTTGTGTGCCGTGTGCACAAGAACACACAATTGCACTGACAGAATAGGATCTGATTAATATATTTGTGCCCGTGCCCTGGCTGTAGGGTATTTATACAGCGGTTCCGTGGAGCCTGGTTCTCGTGCCCAGGATGCCAGCCTGCCGCTCAAGTGATTTCAGGCGCTCATGTTCAATCAGACAGGGGATTGGCAGGGATATTTTCCCCCTCGAGAGGCCCAGCCCTGTGTGAGGGCTACGCTGTGGCATCCGCCAGGGCAGGCCTCACAGACCAGTGCTTCACCCAGCCAAGTTTCTAGCAGTGGATTTGAAGGCAGAGCAGTGGGCCTTGATTACAACGTTACTGCTACTAGTTATTTGTGGGGTTTTTTTGTTTGTTTGTGAACTAAAGTGCATTTTTGTTTGCAGCTACGATGCCCCACTAGAGCAGTAAACTGAAGCTGTGAATGTGGGTGGAGACTGCGTGAAAGTTTGAGACATCCTGTGTGGCAGTGTGTGTGGGAGAATCCAGAAACCTACAGAGATTGTCAGCAGGTTAAACGCTTGTCTACAATAATATACATACAGTACAGTAGTGTGTTGCGTATTTGATCAAATGTGAGAAAGAGGCAGTGGCACTAAACGTCTGACTTGAGCACAAGTGCTGTCACTTGCACACAAGTATAAGTACAGGTGTTTGTGGAGATCATGGAGTTCATGGAGATATCGAACTACATACCTATTTTCTTCTTGCGTTTCTCTTTTGAAAAAGGTCTAATTCACCTCAAGCACAGTTCATTATTCTTCGCTCTCTAGGTCTCTTCATCTCATCCATTCAGTCACCTTTGCAGTCTATACTTTGTTGAGAACAAAGAGAACCTGAATAATAGCCACTGACGTAATACATTAAAATATAATAAAACCGAATGAAAAGAAATGGCAAAGGATTTCATGGCATTGCTGACTCTCATTTCTTTTTGCTTCCATAACACAAAAATTGGCTACACTACAGAAACAATAGCCTATTACTGCATTTCATGTTGACCTTTTGAACAGTTGTATGTTCAATCTGGACCTTGTATGCTAACATGCATTGGGGTCTACTAAATTGCATGACCATACTTAACTGATCCAAACATACATTTTCTCATACTGCAAATCTCTTTTCATCTTGAAGCACATCACAAGAGCTCCCGCCCACCCCCTACGCTTTGCTCTGATTGGTCAGGATGAGTCATGAGAGTCGGTGAAATCAAGATTACATTACATTACACTTACCTGACACTTTTATCCAAAGCGACTTACAAAAGAGGACATGAAAAAGATTCGGCAGCACTAGGCAGAGCTGGCTAAACATGATGCATGCTGGTTAGAAATGTTGCTCAAGTTGAACTGGCTGGGATTGGTTTGGTTGCCACTTGACCCTTAAGGGGTTCGCGGAGAAAGGTGGTCAGCGGCCCGATTGTGCAGTTGCTCCATGACGTCAGAACTTTCCTCTAATTGGCTTTTATTTACACTGATGCATGTCATGTTGTTTTTCAATACCCATAGTCACCTATCCGCAAGTTTTGCCAGGTTTTCATCAATTGTAGTAGAAAGTGTCCAACTTGACAGCATTCTTTTGTTGTCTCCTCCCATGCTGTCGCTGGCAGATCTCGTTGACCACACAGTTAATCTTGAATGCCGCTAGTGTTAGAGTTGTCCTGTTACAAGGTTTAAAACTAAGATTAAGCTTGAATAAACCAAGGAAGGTCATGTTTTAAAATAGGTGAACATTTTGCTGTAAATGTTGTCCACACTCCCTAGCGACTGGGGCACAAGGTGACAATTCCTCTCTTTCATAACTGGAGGACCATAAAGAGGCAGTATCGAGTGACATAAAACCACCAGTGGTTAAGTTTTATTGACTGTGCTTTTAACATTGTCGGTAACAATCTATTCATTTTCATCTGAACATAACAATAATTCATACATTGGTGCAGCAATTCTGTGCTCAAGATGATCCTGATGTAAGTAGTTGTAGTTATGAATGCCACCAATGTCTTACTCTCCACTTAATGTCTTACTGGGTGCACTCTTGTTGCAGTAGAAGGCCAGTAGGCCCTGCAAAGGAACGTTGTGTGCCACAGTGTGAATCTTATGTACGTATGTTGTGTTTGCTTGGGGGGGATAGGTGTGTGTGTCCGTGTGTGTGTGCACGTACGTCCATGTGTGTGTGCGTGAATCTGGACTGGTGGGATAGAGAGATGACAGCAGACGTAGATCACCCTGACTGTGCCGCACAGCTCAGGCTATTTCAGGCGGCGGCCTGTCACCCTCAAAATGCTCTTCACAGGGGCGCTTCTCAAAACAATCGTCACCAGATACTCTCTTTTACAAGGTTTGTGTGCCGCTTCCCCAGCTTAGTCTGGACCCTCTGATCTGGAGAATGGGGGGTAGGGGAGAGGGTGAGGATGGGGAGGGGGCTGGATGCCCACCCGATGAGCACATAGCTGTGGCTTAGGAGGAGCGAGACGGCTGTTTTTCGGGGGGTGGGGGCAGTTGAAGCACCATTGCTCCAACTGTATTTCTTTCCATGAAAACTGCCATCGGCTAAGAGCTAACGATAATAGTTAATCTGAAGTCACTCATTTTAGAGAGGAATTTGGCCCACATTAGCCTGCTTGGCTACTGAAGGTATTTCGGTTTGAAACATCCATTAGTGCGGCCGGCAGGGTACCTTGGGCAGTAAGTGACTAGTATAGACAATTACAATTTAGCAATCACGACACAATTGGTTGTCATTAAATCCCATTTTCAGAGATTTAGAGAGATTTTCAGATATTACTGTGTGTGTGTGTGTTTGTATGTGTTGCTTCTCTAATAGTAGCTCTCACTCATGTTCCATGTCCTAGTTCTCATCATGTTGTGCTAGTGTCCTGTCTGTGTGTGTGTAAATGGTCATCAGCTGCTCTGTTCTGCAGCACCTCCGGTTACCCCTGCTCATTACGCTCCCGTTTGTCAGCGCAGCCTCTAGCCGCACAGGCAGCTCCGCACAAGCACACAGGTGCAAATGTGGTAATCCGGACCATCTTGTAATTGCGCAGCTGTGGCGAGGTTTTCGAGTCCGGGTGTGTCCGCTCAACACAGCGCTTTTATCGTGCCGCATTGTTGCTCAGGCTGTTTTCATAGACCGTTTTTTTTTTTTTTTTTTTTTTGTATGGATAAAGTACTATACCCGTTAAATGGGACGGAAGATGTGCGTCTCGCTGTCCCTGTTTCTAGTGGCACAGGTCAAGTGTGACTAGAGCACACAGGCAACAGATGGCATTTGTTCCATTCATGCGTCTTTGATGTCCTTAATATTAATGCCAAAAATTAAAATCAGTCCCCCTTCAGTTCTTGGCACGCTACATCCAATCCTGGAGCTGTGCCAGAGACGGCAAAGAATTGCATTTGAATGGACACTGATTATAAGGACATAGGCGTAGTCTCTCCCTCCCACTATCATTTTGGCCGGATGACCATCCATCAAAAGAAAAAATCTTGTGACTGAATGATACTGTATGTGAATCAGTGGTTTGGTTTATGTGATAAGTTGCTGAACGGCACATCCTGGTTGGCAGTAGCTCAGGGGATTGCTTCTGTTGACTGCTGGTGTGCCAGTCACCAAGGACAGTCAGATGGTTATCACTACGGAAACAAAAAAACTTACTTTGGTTCACTTTCCCAGTGTTAAAATGTCTAGTGACCATGGACCATAACTAGTCTGCATGCGTGATTGCAGTATAACAGCTCTGTACCCCCCCCCCCCTTGCCAACCCACCCCCACCCTTCACCCCCAGATGATAAGACGAGGGTCCCACTTAGATATCGAACAGCTGTGTGGAAATTTCCGTTAAAAAGATGGCCGCGCTGATAACCCCTTTCACGGGTTTCAAGCCCGGGCTGGCACAGACGAAAGCCCACTGGCAATGTGACAAATTCTATATGTGTGCAAAAATGAACGAGTGATATTACAGTTCCCACTGGATGCCACAAGGCTTACATCTGACTCGACTGTATGTGTAGAGCTTGGGCCACAAAATTGTACCCTTGCCAAGTTATACTCTGGATTTAATATTTCCACAATGTAATAAAATGATCAGAGTGCCAAATTTGCAGCGTTATGGCCATTGATTTTAACTGCGGGCAGTTGGCAGTGCCACTGGTGGCGGTACAGCTGGCGCGGCAGCCTGTGGCCCCTGTGTTTAGAGGAGCGTGAGGCGGCATGTGTTTAAAGATGAGCCCCCCTCCCGCCGGCCGCACCATTCCTGAACCAGGGTCAAATGGCTAGTCTTTCAGCTGCCTTCATCCCTCCCCTCCAGACACCCCCACCCCCCCAAGATCCCCCCAGTTATAGCTGTCTTTGCTGTCAAAACAGACTAACATACAGAGGCCATGGAAACCCATCGACACATAACCCAACTCATCACCCTTCAGCCTGTCTCCTTTGCTGTTGCACTCGTTCCTCCTCCAGCTCCCCCCCCTCCTTCTCCCTGCTTCTTGCTCCCTTCTTTTTTTTTTTGTTCCTTCACACTTCTCGACTCTTGCTCCCGTTCTTCAACGCCACCCCCCCCCCCCCCCCCCTCACCCCACCCCAACCCCCCTTTGCTTCGCTCTTGTTAGCCACGCTAAAGTGAACGGGCTAATTTAGTGGCGGCGCTAAGTGACTGAACTTTATGGCCATGTGTGAAGCGAGCCAGCACCTGCTCAAGGTCGAGTGCTAATGTGAGCAGCTCTGGAGTTAGCACCCTCGTTAGCGTGGCTCTGCTAATTAGCCTACCGGGCAGCTTCGTCTTGCCATATACCAGTGCTGTCTCCTGAGACACCTCTTAGAAAGCGACTCTGAAAGCAGCACAGAAACAAGAGCAAAATATATTTAGCCTTGTGTTTAGTTTTTGGATAGTATCACAGAGATACTGGTACTGGGGCTCCCTGGGCACCTGTTTGAAGATCATCCCAAAACCCAGATGACTTAGGGTGCTTTCACACTGACAGCATTTGGTGCGCACCAAACGTCCCATTCGAACCAAAAGTTCTTAGTACGGTTCGTTTTCGTTGGTGTGAATGCAATCTCGCTACTTTGGTGCGCACCAAATCAACCGCTTTATCTGCCCTATTTTGGTACGGTTCCTCTGGTGTGAAAGCAACCAAACCAAATTGGACGGAACAGTAGAGTTTAGTGCATTATTATTATCGAAAGTGGCGCGTTTTAGTCCGGTTGTGGTGGCGATGATCTTCGCGGTCTATTTTGGTTAGTTTAGAACTATGCATATGTGAAAGCCAACCATACCCACGTCTCTTTGCTACATTGTAACATTTTTCTAACTAGTGCGGACCAAAGCAATCGAACTATAAGTCTGAAAGCGCCCTTACATCCCTCTGTTCTTTCGTTTGTTTGTGTGTGTTTGTGTCCATCTCCCTTTGGTCGCCGACTGCGGTGTGTTTTCGAGTGACCTTGGCCGCGTCGGTTAATTCTCGGGGACCGCGGTGTAATTACTCAAATGCGACCTCTTGCTTCCCCCGGGCCGGAATGTGGCACCTCATAAAGCATGCTTAAGTCCCGCTCCGGTTTCAAGGAGTGGAGCCCCCGGCCTCGGAAATAGCCGCGTCCTTGTACCCGAGGGGAGACACAGGGGTCCGGCCTGGCCTGTGTTTGCAGCATTTAACCCATTTGGGTTTGTGTGGGTGTATATCGTGTGTTGTGTTGTGTATTTTGTGTGTGTTTGTATGTGTTTGTGTGTACTGTGTGTTTTGTGCGTTTCTGTGTGTTGCTGTATGCACATGGTAAGGATTAATCCTCTTGTGTATTACACTTGCTTCTGTGAAGAGAAAGCGGTCCGTTTCTGTATACATATGTCCCAATAGGCTTGAGTCTGGTGTGTGTGTGTGTGTGTGTGTGTGTGTACATGCACCCATTGTTGTACTGCCATCAGCATACACAAGAGACTATGGGGTGTCTCATTAGTTTTCTCGTTAAGGGTTAAGGGGTCACAGGCTTGAGTGCAAGTAACTGTTGGATGTTTGCACATGCACATATACCTGGTACTCACCACTGTTTATGTAGGTTAGAGTGAGGTGTGGGGGTGTGTGCGCGTGCGTGCGTACAGTCATGGTAAGAGGCCCAAAGTGAGGTAGCTGGACAGATGACGAGGGTTCGCTCGATTGCTGCTGACAAGCTGTAGTGTGTCCCCATCTCTGCTGGGCTCTTAGATTAGCGGCATTAAAACGCCCGGCCTCGGCTGACCAGCTGTCCGCATCCCTCTCTCTCAGAGGTCACCCCAACACACACACACACACACACACACACTCACACACACACAGCAGGAGACACCCATTTAGTACTTGCTCTGCTGTGCTATATATCTCAGGTCCCCTTCGGAATACCTGCATCACCAGTGCCTGTTATGCTGGTCAAACATGGCAGTTTGTGCTGTTGGACAACGTTCTTGTAGTTAAATATGAACGATTTTAATCAGCGTCCAGCTTTTTACGCTTTCTCTCTCTCTCTCTCTCTCTCTCTCAGCATTGTGCCTGGCAGCTGTGGTTTCAGTGAATCCACCTCTGCAGCTGGACAGCCCCCTCATCTCCCACAAATCCATGTGCCACATACACGTATACTCTCTCTCTCTCTCTCTCTCTCTCTCTCTCTCTCTCTCTCTACCACTCCATCCCCCTCGTTCCAGTATTCGTCTGTCACACAGGCCACTCGTGATTAAGGCCATTAGGCATTATTATGACTCGGCTGGTGTGTGGGTTTGGAGCGCCATTTCAGCGCCGCTAATAGCCCTCTTAGCCAATTATCCTCCATTTAAAAGCAAATCACCAAGGCGCTTTCATTCCCCCCATTGCTAAGTGTTGAATTACTGAATAGATTTGCTAATTAAATTCTTTGTGTGTGTGAGGGTGTATGTGTGTGCTTGCATGCAAGCGAGCGTGTGTGTGTACATCCGTGCACAGCTCTTGACTGGTTGACAGGTGTGTGTGTGTGTGTGTGTCTGTGTCTGTGTCTGTGTCTGTATATATGTATGTCTGTCTGTCTGTCTGTCTGTATGTATGTATGTATGTATGTATGTATGTATGTCTGTATGTATGTCTGTATGTATGTATGTATGTATGTATGTATGTATGTATGTATGGATGTATGGATGTATGGATGTATGTATGTATGTATGTATGTATGTATGTATGTATGTATGTATGTTTCTGTGTGTGGGTTAGTTGTCTAAGGGTAAAAACTGCTGTACGCTTCTCCCGTTTCTTTGGTCAGCTGACTGATTGCAGTGTTGTTTACTGAATTAGACCTGAGTGTTTCTGCACTTGTCCTTATTGGTAATTTGATGTGTTTATTTCTCGCTATGTCGGCCCTGCTGATTGGTCTGTGAGACCGTGTGGCTTTGGTGATAACACAACACATCTGTTGAGTTTGCATCCATTTTAGCTCCCACTGCCTCTCTTAAGATACAAACCTCCATAATCACAGTGATGTGCAGTGCGTTGCATGCTCCAAGCAAATGCTTGTGTTTCGGCTTCAGACAATAATCTCATTTAAAAACTGGCCCTCTATTATTAGTGCTTTTGTCAACAAGAGCATTAACAGGTCTTCCTTTAAACACCATGGCCAGTGCTGTGATTGGCTGAGGGACAGGAACTCGTATGACTCTCTTGGTCCTGCTTGCCAATTTCCAACTAAAGATTAACCAGTTCCTAGAGAGAGGGCGAAGGTAATTATGTTTACTGCAACAGCAAGTTAAATTTAACCCAGAAATACACATCACTCACAAAAGATATGTATGAGACGGCTGCAAAAACGCCTTATTAACAGTATACGTGAATGCATGAATCATTATACTATAAGATGGCAAGATGCTGAGAGAAAACTGACAGTTCTGCAACCTATACAACCAATTACACTCTATAGGCGAAAAGGGTAGTGTGTGTGCGGCAAGAGCACTATGTGGTCAGTAAGTGTTTTAAACTCAAGCAAGCCCTAAAAGGTACAACTCTCACGTGAGATTACAATATAAGATGGCAGCATCGTTGAGGAATCCAGATTGTTTCTCAGGAGTGGTTTTACAGGGAATAAACTGTAGTGCTGCCACTGTTGTTCCAACAATTATATTCATTGAAACGTAATTATAGCCTGTCAGACCTGTTTAAAAGTGTATCAGTCCTTCAATATCCATTGATGTAGCTCATCCTATATATCTTTTCTAAACATTTATGCCGAGAATAAAACATGTCAAAACATGTGAACATGTCACTAATATTTAATTCACTAATCCACTAGGGTTGGGTTGATGGATTTCACCATCCGCAATCATGCTGGATGACTGACATCACGATGGGAAGCCACCATCCTAATGCCACGCCCCCTCATTGCCAGACTCGCACTAATTAGCCTACAGTTGTTGCTATACTAAAACTTTGCAGAGACTTCCCTAGAAATTATTGCCATTAACTGTACATAATACAGTAGTTGCATTGCAACTGTTAGAGAGCTACTTTGAAGACTGTAAGGGAGAGAGTGCAAAAATAAAGGGTTATCTGAAACTACCATGTTATATAATTCTTTATGGTGACATGGTTGTCTTGTTTGCACTAAGCATTGATCTTTAAACATATTGGGCCTCATTTGTCAAATGATCATTAAAGCCAGCGCAAATTTCAGCAGAGAAATCAACTTATGCATGCTTTAGAAATCTCACGAGACATGTCATATCACTTCAATCCTCTATGAATGAACGGCTGTTGATAAATGCAGCGCCTGAAATTGAGCGCATTTTAAATGTCATTCCCAAATGTGTTCTTAATTTAGAGTCCTCGGAACATTTGCAATTTCAAAGAGATATGTTCAAATAAAAAAGCTAAATTCCTCTCTGAAATGGTAAATGTTTCAGGAAACTGCTATCACTGGATAATAAAAAACCCATGTAAATGGGTGCATTAAAGGCTATTAAGCTGAGCATTGCAACAGTGTTAAAGATTGGACATGTTTGTGTAATGAGGGGCCACTGGTGACTGTGGACATGTACCATGATATGAGAGAAAGTTAGAATGCAAGAGCAGCAGTGATCAGTAGCCTAATGGAATGGAAAACGGATGTATAAGTTTTGGGTGTTTGTAAGGCATGCTAATTTGATAATGTTCCTTAAATTGTATTTAAGGAAAGAGGTCCTTTGTGGACACTGCACGCTGGCGTTTGGCAATTCTTCTTTTGCCTTAGTGTAATTGGGCGACAGTATCTGAATAAAAATAGCAATAGATACCATTATTGTGTTTTTACATAATGGATGATTCATTTACTGCTGGCTGAACACTTAATTGAAGTCAAACAGACTAGACTTCAGACACTTTGGCCTTTTAAAGAATTCCAAGGGTTGTTCACACCAGGAGAGAGAACTTCAGCCACAGCTATATTAGTGTATTTTTTATCAATCTTTGTAAGTAGAGTTAACACCTTAGCTACAATGGCAATGACAGGGCTGAACCATTTTTGTTGGAATCACTTTTAATGGGATTCAATGAACTGTAATAACAGCCCATCAAAATCAATTAAAAGTTACAGGATGTCATATTTGATCAAGTGTTTACACTCGTAATGAGTCAAGTCAAGTCAAGTAACCCTTTATTGTCACTGTTTTTTAGGCCAGCGAAATTAGCCATCAACCTGAATCTTGGCATTAAAATATCACTTCAGCCTAGACAGTCATATCTTTATAGTTTTATAGTTCATGGTGTAAACGGGCATAATTCTTCCACAAAAAAGCATTTAATCCTTTTATTACATATGTCATTATTATAACATCATATGTTAACTTTGGGAATCGATGGTTTGTATTAACCCATTATAAAACAATAAAATCATTCCTCTTAGCACTGCTATATGTAGACAAAACGGGCATCTTTGTTTAAAGGGAATGTGCATATATGTTGCTAGATTGACAATATGTGTCTCCCTTTAATACCCAGAGAGAAATTCTGTCTCTGCACTTGATCTATCTGTGATTAGTGAACACACATTAAGAAGAGCACACACAGCCACTGGAAATGGTACCAGATACTGTATGTGAATACGTGGAGCAGTGGGCAATCACCTGCTGCAGTGCCCGGGGAGCAGTTGAGGGTTAGATGCCTTATTTAAGGGTGGATTGAGTTGTATGCCTGGCTCAAGGGCACCTCCGCTATGGATGAGGGTGAGGGAGAACATTCACTCCCCCCACCCACATTCTTCCTACAGACACAGGGAATCGAACCTCAGATCGTCTGGCTACATGCCTGACACTCCGACCTGTAGGCTACAACAGTGGTGGTTAGTTATTTGCACATCCAAATGTCTTCCGTCAAAGGAGAACACTTTTGCCCACACTTTTACCCAAAATCCACGCATCGGCAAAGCTTTTTATTCATTGCCAAGTGAATAGGGTGAATAACCCTTCGACAGCAGGCATTTTGTACCACTAGGGGCCAAAAGTTGTGTGTTTGTACCTGTGTGGTTGTGGAGTGGGGAGTGTTTGTGTGTGTGTGTGTGTGTGTGTGTGTTTTAGAGGGCCACTATTTAAATGCCAACCCACCAACTTAAACCTCTGTGTGTTACTTTTCTTCTTTTCCAGATCCTGATGCATACCAAAGACATGGTGCAGAGGGTAAGTTATGATTCATTGGTGAGCGGCATGGTGCACTTAAAAAGCCCCATGACCTTCACCATTGTTTCTGTCCTTTTGTGTGCGTCTCTGCTGGACGGAGGAGAGGGCTTTGTGTGTGTCAGGGCCCTACGCCTCAGCCTGACAGCCTGATTCATACAGGACTGGAACTCAGGTGTGCATTTCCCTGTCACTCTGAGCCACTGTGAGAGTCCACTAATGGCAGTTGACATCATTTGTGCTTACAATTTTTTTTCCCCTTGTCAGCCTTTCTCTTTCTCTCTCTCTCCTTCTCTCTCTCTTTCTCTCTCTCCCTTTCGCTGGCTTTCTCTTTCTCTCACTTTCTCTTTCTTTGTCTATCTAACTTTCTTTTTCTTTTCACTCTTTCTCTTACCTACATACGCCCACACAACCACACACGCTTTCTTCTTTCCCTCTTTGTCTCCCTCTCTCTGACATGAGTTCATTCCCCTTCTCTCTCTATCTATCTGTCTGACTGTAGATGAACCTGGAGGTCATATATGGAGACACAGACTCTATCATGATTAACACCAACAGTTCCAACCTGGAGGAGGTCTTCAAACTTGGTAACAAGGTAATGGCTAAGAGGAAATAGCACCAGTGGTGTGCAGAGGCGGACATGCCGGGTTCAGAAAGTAAAAGTCCTGCCACATATTTGTTCCACCCAACTCACTGAACCAGCTGATCCTAATTACCACACCTCTTCAGCCAGGTAGATGAGCTAATTGGTGAGCTCACCTGTGTTAGGGGCAGAGGCAGAAGTGTGGCAGGACTTTTACTTTCTCAAGTTTGATTTGCAACACCCTGAAGGTCAACCGAACGCATGGCGGCCTTGTGTCAACCCACAATCCACTTCAGCTAAATTCAGTAAAACTTTGTGAAAGTGACGGACTTGATTCTGCAGTCTGTCTATGTCTGATCAGGCTGCTAGCAAAGCTGTCAAAAGCATAAGGCAAGGTTTACTCACAATGCTTATTCAAACCGCTTTAAAAAGCATTTTTTTTGTGCGAGAGAAACAAACACTTAATAATAATACCGTCATGATTTGTAGCTCCTTTTGAATGGCTTGGTCACCAAAATTACATTCCATTTAGTATAATTTCCTCACTTTGCCAGTAGCCCTCAGGCCCTAGCTGTGTACCAGTGGTTGGTATTGAATAGGAGTGAATGCCGTGCATTCAGCTCAGCTTCTGCTCAGCTGCGGCTAATTTCGTGTAGAGCAAGTCCAGTGTTGTAAAAACTAAATTCTAGCCCATTTATCTCATAACTGCGCCTCGGTGGCAAAGTCTTGTCATTAGTGCAAAACATCACACATGCAGAGTGTTGAGGGGGAAAAAAATGTTTTTTATTTTTTTTTACATAATGATTACATTTAAGGGCATTTTTCTTGCATCTTATGTTAATGCTTCATTCATGCAGTGAGTAGTAATAACGATGCTAA
This sequence comes from Coilia nasus, assembly GCA_027475355.1. Lineage (NCBI taxonomy): Eukaryota > Metazoa > Chordata > Actinopteri > Clupeiformes > Engraulidae > Coilia > Coilia nasus. The sequence continues at coordinate 29,129,165 of CM050203.1, forward strand.
TAAAACAGCAAAAGGGTACCACCTGAGTGTAATATAACATTTTATTTGTTCTATTTGTTAAAAACGCCAACGTATGAAATACAGTTCTTGGTCACACTTTATTTAAATAGTCCTGTAGATGGTTCTATAGACAGATATCTACAGATTCAGAGACTGTTATTAAACCCTGTGTGCGTGATGTGTCTACGTGTGTGTGTGTATGTGGGATGTGTGTCTGCATGGAATGTGTAAGTGACTAATCAACTTATGATTAATGGGAGGTGTGTGTGTATGTGGGATGTATTTTAAGGTGAAGAGCGAGGTGAACAAGCTGTACAAGCTGCTGGAGATCGACATCGACGGTGTGTTCAAGTCCCTCCTCCTCCTGAAGAAGAAGAAGTACGCAGCGCTGATGGTGGAGCATCACGGCGAGGGCCGCTACACCACCAAGCAGGAGCTAAAGGGCCTGGACATTGTGCGCAGGGACTGGTGCGACCTCGCCAAGGAGTGTGGCAAGTCAGTGTGCCAACTGCGCCAACACCTCCACTTAAGGGCAACACTAAGTAGTTTTTGTCTTAGGTTGCCCTATGGGTTGGAAGCGGAATTGTCTGTCATTTGAACTACAGAGAGAGAGCCCGCTCCAGACTTACTTACTTAGTGGGTTATAGCCCATGGAGGGCAGCAACTGCCAACTGGTCTACACAATCAAACACAATTCTGCTTTTGTCTCCAAAAGGATGACTTAGTGCAGTTATAGCCCAGTGTGGCAAAGCGGATTAAGAAGTGCCCTTCACTCAGTTACAAGTTGATGTACCGCTGAAACGATTTTGGAAACATTATTTTAAGGTTGAAAAAACTACTTAATGTGGCTTTAAGAGCTGTCTGCCATAACATAATGGAGTAGTAGAGCTGCGATCACTAACGATTAATCGACTAATAACATAATGGGCATTTAGATCCATTCATTGTTATTATTGTTTATTAAGTGTGTTTAGGGTTAAATTTAACGTCACACTTCGAAATTTAAATTGTTAATGTTTTCTAGTAATTTTTTTTTTTCGTTTTTTTAGTCCTCTACGAATGTGTTTGGAGTGTTGACACTAAAAATATTTTAAGGTTATCAGTTTTTCTGACATTTTACAAATATAAATAATTGACTGCGGGGCTGCAACAAGCGACATTCCTCTGCCAGTCCAGGGACTAACATGCTCACGCACATCCGGCTGACGTTTCTCTATTCAAACACTAAATCCCTGATAGGGGGATGTCTGGTTTCCTGACACAGCACAGAAGCAGGTCAGATATGCCCTTGACGTGTGTTTTTTTTTCCCAATTGTAGGTCAACAAATTTCTACTAAATTCTGCTTCAAATAGCTTTTTCCTTTCAGAATGTTTAGATGGCCCTCTGTGCTTCATACTAGTAATGTAATATCTGACACCTTACCCATTTATAAATCATGTGTCCACTGCACTATCTGTTGGGTACTCTAGATTGACAGCTCAGATATTCTGTCTGTTTGTCGTTTGGAGGGTAAGCCAGTTATTTGTCCACCCTCAACTTTGCTCCACCGGTTGAGCAATAAGTGAACACTTGAACACTTTACCTGGGCTGAACTACAAAGATAAAACAATTTCAGAACCTGTGGCTGTCACCACTCAGTGCAAAGCCTTTCCTGCCAGAATTCACCACCACTACTACCACCACCACCTGCTCAGCTGTGTGTCTGTGTGTGCGTGTGTTGTGTGTATGCCTGTGCGTGTGTGATTGTCTGTCTGAGGCCAAATGTTCCCTTCAACACAAAATACACAGCCATGACACAAAAAGTGCCAGTAAAATAACACTCCTGAATATAAATGCCATCGAAGCAATTTGGGCCTCAAACGAGACGGCTCACATTGAGTTTCCTGGTGCCCACAGCGGGCAGTGACCATTTTTTCTAGCGCTTTGCAGCCAGTCCGTACCAACTCCAGCCCAGTAGGCCAGGCTTTTTGTGCAGCCTCGAAAAACAGCATTGGCTTGCTGAAATTGATTTAAGTAGACCTACATAAATACTCAACATTAAGCAGTTTTCGTTCGTTCTAAATGAGCAGTCCACAGGAAAAATGAGCATGGTCGCAAAATACAGAAACCAAGTAAATGTAATTTTATAAGTTTGATTTTTGATTTGATTTTAGCAGTAAATGTTTTTTTTTACAATGCCTCTGCAATGCTCTTTTTATTCACAGGATTGCTTTTTTTTTTTTTTTTTTACTGATAGGGGGGAGTAACTTGAAAAACGTGATTCTGTGACCATGCCCGTTTTTGCCCTGGACTCCTCAGATGTGTTTAGAGAGCTTAGCACTTGCTGCACGCTGTCTGGAGGGGAGGGAAAAAAATAATTGGCCACGCAGATTGAACTTCAATTAAGTGGCTGTAATTAATGTAATTGGTCAGACCGAGTGCCTGCTGGTCAGCAAAGCTGGCGGCTTGCGTCGCGATAAGGCGCTGTCTGCAAACAGAGACGGGAGGCCAGGAAAAGACAATCTGTCCCTTTTGATGACTAAAGCTCAGTGGGGATTAGGTCTCATTACATTCTTCACAAGTTTCCCCTCATTAACGTCCGGATTTTAAATTGATTGTGAAGCAAATTATTGTTACACAATGTACTTCTTTGGGTTGATTCAGCTGTGTGTGTTAGCCATGCAGTGACGATATGCATGTGTAGATTAGATATGTGTTGGATACATAGCTATGTAGATCAACAGGGCATGATGCTGCCTTTGTTTCAGTGCTAAAGTTGTTTTCTCTTCACGACAGTTATGTGATTGGTCAAATTTTGTCTGACCAAAGCCGGGACAGCATAGTGGAGAACATCCAGAGGCACCTGATCGAGGTGGGGGAGAAGGTGGACAGCGGTAGTGTCCCTCTCAACATGTTTGAGATTCACAAGGTAAGGTGTGCGTGTGGTGAACACGGTATGATCTTGACATCAGTAGTTTTGGCATCAACAATAAGTATAAACCCATGGCCTTAGTCTGCTCTCATACTGTGTGTGTGTGTGTGTGTGTGTGTGTGTGTGTGGGATTTCCAGGCTCTGACTAAAGACCCTCAGGACTACCCTGACAAGAAGAGTCTTCCCCATGTGCACGTGGCTCTCTGGATCAATTCTCAGGGTGGAAAGAAGGTCAAAGCCGGGGACACAGTGTCCTACGTCATCTGTCAGGTACTCATCGACCACACCTGTGTCATGGTGTCAGCTCAGGCACAACCGTGCAAGTAGTGTTACTACATCTGTATGTACGTGTGTGTAAGAATGAGCTGATAGGATTTCTTCTTGTGTTAAAATGGGCGTGGTTTGTGAGTGGGTGGATGTATGTCATGCTGCTGCTACACTTACACTTCTCATATTGGGATCAATAAACTATATCAATCGTCAACTTTTTAGGGAATACCAATCTTTTTGTTTTGTTATTTAGATAGAATAAGACCATACTGTTTACATTGCAGTGGTTGTGTCACACAATCCATTTGTTTTGTGAAACTACGCCAGTTTTGCATCTATCCTCCATCTATTCTTATTCTATGACTTTTCAGCCTGAGGTATGATTGTGTGTGTGTGTGTGTGTGTGTGTGTGTGTGTGTGTGTGTGTGTGTGTGTGTGTGTGTGTGTGTGTGTGTGTGTGTGTGTCACCCAGTCCAGTCAGGGTTTGTTTATCTTTCTGAGCATATGCTACTGATGCCTCCTGCAGTCATAATGCAACTGTGAGCTGAAACTGAACTTAGCTCTGCTTACCCAAAATACCCCTTATTTGACCCTGAACACAATACAACGCACATGTCCTGAAGTCCACCTTGAACCTGATCTGTATTCTTAATGCAGCTGTGCTGTTGCTGGCTGTTTTGCTCCCCAGCGTGTGTGCATAGGCTGTTGTCAGTTGGTCTGGTGGAGTGAAAAGGCCAGAGATTTGTTCAAAGCTTTGTGCCCCCACTGAGCATTCTAATACACTTGCAATACTCTTTCTTGCTTCAGCAACAAGAGATTCTGTCATATTTGTATTTATTTTTTTATTTGTCAATTTTTTGGCTTTACCACTTAAGGCCTTTTCACCAGTACATCAAAAAATCCGAACAACTCACCAATCTAGATGGGGTGACACGTGAACATTAGGGTGCATCATTGCCCCAATGTCAGAAATTCAACTTGTACCTAATTTTAAAATGTGACAATACCAATTAAAAGAAATTTTGAGGAATATTAGCTCTATTGAATAATATCTACTGGGTCCACCAAGCCTCTTAAGTTAGGTCCCTGGCCCTGTCAGAAAAATCAGTTTTTCTCAAAAAACTTTAAAAATAATGTATTTAGAGCTATGCTGTCAATGAAAGTTGAATATAAATGTCACTATTGCACATCTTTTGGTACCGTATAGGTACCATTGGTAGTCTTATATCTGTATCTTTATAATTTTCCAAGATATGACAATTTTGTCAAGATTTTTAGTACTTTTTAATTATCCAATAGCCACCACCAGGTCAACCTAAGCTGGCTGGCTGGAGTGATATCCACAAAGGCCAAAGATGAGATGAGAGACATAGAGTGTGTACTAGAAAACTTTGTCACATTTGTGGCACTCCTCTACTCAGCTTGGTGGATGAATGATCAATGGAATGACCTGCAGTTCAAGAATTTATTTCAGTATTCCTGTTTGTCAGATACGATCTGTAACAGTGTTGTGAATGTGTCAGCAGTAAGGTACCACTAGAGCACAAGACATCCTTGTGGAGCACAAGTCATCATTGTGATGACATGCACAGCACACAGTGCACACAACAAAATTCCTCTCTGCATCTCATTTAACACAATCCATCCATCATCCATCACAATTTAACCCATCACACGCATGAGCAGGGGGCAGCCATGACAACGGGTGATACCTCAGTGACCCCAGCATTTGAACCTGCCTGCAATCAAGATCATTTCAGACCTGGGATTCAAACCTGCAACTCTCTGATCCCAAGACCAACTCCCTAACCCCTAGACCAGCTGCCCACATGTACTGCTCCACAGTAACACATGTGTGCCATGGATGGTCATTCACTCCCCCATCCACCTATCAGAATGGCCTGTGGCCACAAGTCTTTAGCCGCTAGCCCACGACTGCCCCACGACTCTAGTTTGCTGGCTGTAAAGCCAGCTGGCTCCTGCATTTAATTACATTACACTTATCCAGGGTTTCAGTTAAGGAGTCGTGTGGGGTTAGATGGTCATGATTAGTCAAGGGTATCTCAAGGGTATGGCGGGATTCGAACCGACAACCTTCTGATTGCAAGACCAACTCCCTAACCACTAGGCCACGGCTGCCCTTGACACATCCTAATGGCAGGTATGGCTCGGAGTTTGGTAATCCCAAGTTTCCAGAAAGGATAACCCAGGAAACAACACTGACAGACCTGGTGGGGCCTGATTCATGGTACATCTTTCATCTGCTGCAGCTGGACCCTACTTTCCTCACCACTGATGTTTTAACCTGGCCTGCTCACCAAGCCTACCAGGAAGCCCTGATCACATTAGAATGCCTGAATGTTACAAATGACAATGTCAAGCTAAGCACAGACTACATCAGCTCTGCAAGAGGAGAAGAACATTATCAGAATGTTCTGCGGGTGGTTGAAGCAGACAGAAAGGGAACACCAAACCTGAGAGAGAAGAAGATGCTTATTGCTTATTAAAGTCCTTGAAGTCCCAAAGTAATGAAACGTTTGCTATATCTTGGAAACTAATGATGATAGAGACATACAACTTGTACCAAAAGATGCACAATGTCCATATTTATATTCAACTTCCATTGCTACTATAGGGCTAAATTCATTATTTTTTATGTTTTTATAGGAAAACTGATTTGTCCACAGGCAATAAACTTGAGAGGCTTGGTGGACCCAGTAGACAGCAATAGAATTTCATGAAAATTCTCATGGAAGTTCACTTTGGCAAGTGTAAAAAAAAAATATACTAGGTACAGATTGATTTTACAAATTTTTTCAAAAAAGTTGGGCAAATGATGCACCCTAGCGAACATAGAAGACTTAACTCAAGCTGCAGTCACTTTAACCATAGTGTTGTGTAGTATTTATTTATTTATTTATTTATTTATTTATTTTTTTTGCGCTGTATGTCATTAGTACCTTGAACTCAACAAAGTGCAGCATGAATATGGCCACATCTGCTGAGCCAACCTATGCACTCAGTAGTATTCCTTAGTATTGCATCCGACCACCAAAGTTGACTTTAGATCTCAAATGTGATTTTTAAAAAGGAAAAAAATAGCTCATATTTACTCTGTATTTCATGACCTCTTGCTTATTCTAAGCCATCTGTTAGATGTGATCAGATGTTTTGAAGTCTTTAATTCTGTCTGTGACCCCCGTGATCTTTCACCTTATCCCTCCTCATCAGGACGGCTCTAACCTGGGAGCGAGCCAACGGGCCTACACCCTGGAGCAGCTCCAGAAGCAGGAGAACCTGAGCCTGGACACGCAGTACTACCTCTCCCAGCAGGTGCACCCTGTGGTGGCCAGGATCTGTGATCCCATCGAGGGCATCGACGGTGTGCTCATCGCTACCTGGCTAGGTACACACACACTTCTTTTTATAAATCTGGCTCTCTGTGTTTGTCTATCTCTCTCTGTCTCTCTCTCTGTCTCTCTATATATATATATCTCTCTCTCTCTCTCTCTCTCTCTCTCTCTCTCTCTCTCTCTCTCTCTCACTCTCTCACTCTCACTCTCTCTCTCCTTCTCCATCTTCCACTCCCCCCTTCTCTCTGAGATTGGATTAGAATTTAGGCACCATCTTTAGATGTTTATTACTTCATCTGTGATCAGTCAAAAGGTTATGTACTGCTCAAGGCTTTTTGTTAGTATAAAAATTCTGGCCAGTTTATTCGAGTCAAGTGTTGAGCCCGTAACTTGAGGCCTGCCCCTTGCGTGCGGCTTGTTTTCTTTCCCATAGCCATCAGTGCACATTTCTGCCTGTAGGTGGCAGCAGGTGGCGGGTGTATGTGTCTGCTCTTTAATCCCAGTAGTCCTGCAGTCAACGCTATTTTATTTACTCACTTATTCACTTAGCCAAATGACTCTGGGGGGCAATGCAATGGTTTGGGGTGGAGGGTGTGGGGGTGGAGGGTGTTATCCCTGCGTTAATAGTATTCCGTGTCACCTGGGAAGAAGGGTTGGGTATTCAGCTGCTGCTTCTTAATGATTGCATGATGTCAGCTGCCAGCTAAAAATCTGATAGCTGTGTGTGTTTTTATTTCCCCCTCTCCCAGGACTTGTTATGTATCCAGTTTATTATTAATGCCCCCCTCCCTTTCTCTCTGTGCCTTCTGGGGTCTTAACTGTATCATCCTGTTGGCCTTGTTCAACACACATTTGGCTGTTATGACTTTCACTCCAGACTTATGCTACTGCAGTATTTGGCTTCTCATTAGCTTTATGTAAGACAGGAAAAAAACACTGTCGATTTGTTCGTCAGTGTACCATAAAATGCACACTTGAGAAATGAAACCCGCAACTACAGCATCTATCTGAGTGTGAGAAATTTAAATATGAAAAATCTGGTATGTGAAGAAGGTCTTGGGGTCTTTGGGGAAAATCAGTTGTTGTGTCTGTGTGTCCTGCATTGACACATCATTATCTCCACATTGCTTCAGCTGAGACAGAAAGAAGCACTTTTGGAAGGTTAGCCTCTGATACGCCAGTCAGGCCTTGTAGACTTAGCTGTCCTGTGCTGTGCCTGTTGCAGGGCTGGACCCCAGTCACTTCCGGGCGCAGCAGCGGCAGCAGCGGGAGGAGGAGACGGACGGCCTGCTGGGTGTGCCGGCCCAGCTGACAGACGAGGAGCGATACCGCGACTGCGAGAGGTTCACCTTCGCCTGTCCCCAGTGTGGCACTGAAAACATCTACGACAACGTCTTTGAAGGAGCTGTGCGTACATCTTCACCCCGTACCTACCAGTTGTTTATTTGTTCGTATTCATATATTCATATTTATTAGTTAGTCAACACCACCTCAATTCTGTATCCTCTTCCGGAATCCTGAGTGTGACATACATGTGTTTGTGTCTTGTCTTGTCTTGACAAAACATACATGTGGTTGTGTCTTGTCTTTTAATAACTAAATGCAGGTTACTGATTCCAACTCTACAACAGATGCCAGTTCATTCAGAGTTCAAATGCTAGCCCTTAGCAAAGCAAGACCCTTTTTTGTGTGAATTACAGAAAAGGCATTTAAGATATTTGGGACAGCCTATTGCCTCACTGTTTGCAAACATTTATCATCTCTACTGCTGCCTCTCATTTAGCTTGTGCTGTCATGCTTCACCCGTTTTAATTGTGACACTTTACGCCATGCTTGGATTGTTGATGCCTAAGTGACCCTTTAAATGGCTTCATTCTGAAACGTACACACGCCTTCGGTGCCTTGAAGGGCAAGTGCTTAGCATGCACTCCCTGTGCACTCCCTGTGCACACAGCCTGAGCCATGACGTAGTTTTTCCTTCTGATCACTCTGTGGGAGATTGGCTGTGTGTGTGTGTGTGTGTGTGTGTGAGAGAGAGAGAGATTGACTTATGGAACTGAGCAAAGCAGAGTAGAGTTGAAGGGTCGGGCCGGAGGGGTTTATGTGGCTTTTTACGACTAAGTCTGGGATGCAGAGCTCTTATATTTAGCCGACTGTGTGTGTGTGTGTTTGTAGAGGGTGGGTGTGTGTGTGTGTGTGTGTGTGTGTGAGTAGAAGGTGTGTGTGTGGGTGAAACCGGTGGGTGGATTTGGGCTTCAGCATGTCACTCGTGCACCCAGCTCTGGCGGGCATCAGCTGCAGTGCGGAGCCGAGGTCAGTGGGGGGAGGGGGCAGTGTGGGGAGGGGTGGAGGGCCAGTCCTTATCGGCCTCTAATTAAGAGCTTCAGACACAGCTTTCTCTTGTCTTGGAGAAACTCATAAAAAGTGACATCCACTCCCCCTCTGCCCCAAGGCCTGTCCGGTCCTCCCCTCCGTCTACAGAATTCACACACACACTCGGTGCACAGAAGAGGAGCAGCCCACTCTCACATACACACACACACACACTCACACAGACACTCACTCATTCATCCTCATTCCCCAGTGCACAGAGATACTGAGAACCCACGCAGGAATCACACACTAAGTCAGGGCAGACATATTTATGTAATTTGTGTGTGGCCACAGGCACATACACATCCACACTCACACCCACCAAATACTGGAGTTAGAGGGGTTACTCACACAGAACAGTGACTCATTATGTAGCACAAATTTCCTTACTCCACCTGCTCACACACACACACTTCTGTACGTGTTTTTCAACTCCCAAGTCTGGACATCAGATGGAAACAGATGTAGTTGCTCCATCACTGCACCACACACACACACTTCTCCATATTCCGATAAGACTTAGTGTTAATTATGAAGTGGATTACAGCAGTGCAGAGACACACACACTTGTGTGGGAGATGAAGGGAATGGCGGATAAGCTCGGAGGAAAGCCTTGACTCTGCGCGGTCTGGCGCACCGTAGAACCCTTATCGGGAGAGACGGAACGAGGGAGGAGAGGAGGAATGCAAACACAGACGGAGAAAAAGGCAGCGCAGAGGATGGAACAGAAGAGGAGAAACTAGAAGGCACAGTCTCCTGCTGCAGATGTCTGATAGACCACCACACACACACACACACACACACACACACACACACACCAAGCCAGAGCCAAACACAGAATGACTTTGGACGGGTCGATTGGGCCTTCATCGCAGTCACTGGCCTGCTTATTCCATGCATTAAGAAGGCCAAATCAAAGGGGTTTTTGGGTCTGTAAACAACAGTCAAGTGTCCAGTTATGTGTGCAATGTCTTTGCGATGCAAAATCACTGAGCACCTGTGGCATCACAGCTTGATGTTCTCTTGCTATTAGAGAGCCTGTTTGTGTGTGTGCATGTGTTTCCATAAGCATAAACACTCTGACATTTTCTTTGGCAGAGCATTTTAAAATTTATCGTCTTAACCCATGGCCAGCAGGGCTGTTGGCCTGTAAGACAAGCTGAAAAGTGGACAGCAGTTTTAGTGGTGCTGACCTAAACAGCAGCCCTTCCACCATTTCACCTGCCCCACTAAATGTACTTCCACCTGGGTGGTGGGCACTGTCGAAAGCCCTCAGCCATATACTGCGAGTCAGCATGGTGGACTTTGTTGTGCTGTCAATGGACAGTCAGGGTTTGAGGACCTAATGGGTCAAGCCCACTAGGCAGCTTCCCTCTAATGTTTCAGGGACTGAAGCACACAGAGAGGTTTTTTTCTGCACTGAGGAGAAACATGGCCTTGTAATGTAGGGTGACTAGGGTTGCACAGGGGTGGAAAAGTTCTATTCAATTTCCAGAAACTTTCTATTGAAACTTTAGTAAGGGAATTATGGAAGTATTCCAAATTGGTAACTTTCCACAGGAAGTTTGAAGAAATTTATGGGAATTATGGGATGATTTAAAGAAACATATATGTTTTATGAATGCTTTGATGAATTCTTTCATTGAACAATCAGTTATTTCACAGAACAACAAAACATGAACATTGACTGGTTCAGAATTCTAGAAATCATTGTGCATGGGATGGAGGACGTCATGTAGGGTGAAGTAGTGTGCTGTGTCCCTGTGATTAAGAAATAGCATATTATACTCAACTGTATTCACATCAAATCTGATTTGTTTGAGCCAAAATTATGCTACAGTATTTTTTCTACCAACTATATTTATGTTCCTAACCTTCAACTTAGATAATTCCCGTTAATTCCCATAAATTCCTGTTAATTCCCATGGAAAGTTTCCAAGTTTTAAAATTCCCGAAATGTTGCAACCCTAATGGTGACTGGCGCAGTTTATGCCTAATTTATGCTCCCTTTACATATGGAAAGAATCTGTCCGTTTCATCCGTGTCTGATTTGCATGTGTCCTTTAGGTTGGCAGAGCCTCTGCCCCCCATATGTACTCATGGACAGTGACGTAATTTACTGCGGTGTTGCTGTGTTTCATCTTTATTTGTACAATCTTTTACATTGTGTAAAAAATACAGTCCAAATGAATGCAGCAGACAGAGAGACAGCTCTGTTGTCTCTGTTTCTATTGAGTATAAACAAGCCTTTGCTCTGTTGTGGTTAGTTTTAAATTTAAGATGAGGCTTTGTTGTCTTTTGGGTATGTTTTAAATCCAAGTCAATGTTGGTGTGTGTGTGTGTGTGTGGCCTGTCGTGACAGGGTCCTAAGATCGAACCGAGTCTACTGCAGTGCTGCCACGTGTCCTGTGAGGGGCACCCTGTGGACCACGTCACCCAGATCAGCAACAAGCTGCAGCTAGACATCCGCCGCCACATCAGGAAATACTACAGCGTAAGTGCTCCAAGCCACACACACACACGCACACACACACACACAAACAAACATCTCTCACAACAAAAAACACTTTGTCAATTTGTCAAACACTTCTAGCACCCTTGACACATTGAAAACTTGTTTTTATTCCTTGCTGGTGCATTGTTGGATTTATCAGAATTAACACTTACTAAGGTCTCCTAACTTGGGGACGCCTGAAGGTTTTTTTTCTCAGTTGTTTCCTAAGTTGCTTTGAATAAAGGTTTCTGACAGGTAAATATAAATAAATGTAGAATATATTCTATACAATCACAGACACATTCACATAAAAGCACACCACACACACACACATTCTGACTTCTGCTATTTGTCTAAGATGTCCTTTTATCATCTTTCACATACACAGATACATATTTTTCGCCTGCATAGCAGAAGGAAGTGCTTTATATGAACGCTTGTTTTGACCTTGATTTCAGCTAGTTGGCAGTCAGTTGTTTGGCATTGGAATCTCAGTCCCTCTTGCCCTCGTGCATTGCTGTAAATAGACCCCAAAATCTCAGCATCAAAATCAGCGCGACAGCCAGATTCTTACAGTTGCAAATTTTAGATACAGGTGAAGTAGCTGGAACGCTAAGTGAGACGTTTAAAATTCCTGATTGACCTGAGACAGTCCTCACTCTCAAGTGATTGTGATTGTAGTTGGGTGGGCGAGGGGCTTGGAACCCTGTGTTAATATGCATGAACCCTTGTTTGCCACTGTGTTTGTTTGTTCCAACACCTTTATTGAATATCAGATGTGGTCTGTTTTATTATGTGCATATTATGTATTAGACCTTAGGTCTAAGGTTTTCTGGTTAAATTAAAGTATTTTTAGACCTTAGTCTTTGTGAGTTGTTCATTGTTAGAATTTTGTATTTATTACTGACATTTTTAACCTAAAGCAGCACTATGCAACTTTTTCCATTTAATCGTCTTAATAAATCGGTAGATGCTTAAATGAGTCATTACCAGGCAATTGAAGACTTTCTTGACCGCCCCCGCTGTCTGTCTACAGAATATCTGGTTGTCTGTCCCGGCAACCTGAGACTCAAAAAAAAAAAAAGTCTCAAAAATATTAAAATTAAATTCTAAAGCAATTACTCCTTTCGTATTTGGAAATGGTCGATTTTTACGAGAGTGTCCGTTTACTTGGAGACACTAGGGGAAGCTTCGTTCAAAAAAAAAAACACTCAAAGTTGCATTGTATCTCTAATAACTGAATAAAAGATGCTAATGTTAGCTGCTAGCCTCTGAGCATTACCCTGCTGTTTCTTTTGAGTCACTGGCTTCCTCCTGGGGCATAGATGGATTTCATGCTGCCAGCACACCTTCCTTAACCCCCAACCGCCCACCACCCCCCCCTCAGCTCACATCTTGCTGTCAGCCCTTCATGTTTGTGGCTTTAATATTTCCAGGGGGTGACATGACAGGTCAGAGAACTAGCCTATTCACCCCCCACCCCACCCCACCCGCCATCCTAATGCGAGGGAGTGCATGCTTCTCAGCACCAATGCATTAGAGGATCTGATTTCTGGCCTCAGGTGGGTGACAGCAGGCCGTTAGGGGTGTGTTAAAGCGTTCGCCCCCCCACCAACCCACCTCACCCCACCCACGGGGCCTTTGGTTTAAGTGTGCAACCGCAGATCATCTGGTAGAGCAAGGTGCTAATGTCTCCAGTGACATGGGTTCAGTTGCCTGGGGGGCGGTGCATAGACTGGTATGACAAACCCTTTGAGTGCTCAATTGCACTTCGGGTAAATGCACCAAGTAATGTTAAAACCTGCTGAGTCCATGGAAATGTGTTGCGGAACACCATAATATGAACAGTTGCAATGCATTTCAGCAATAAGGATCGCTATGGAATACAACTAAGAATATTCAGATCGCCCTTGGTCGGGTTCTGGAACGCAGGGCCATACACAGGCTAGAGTTGGGATGTGTGTGTGGGTGGGGGATTGGGGATGGTGGGGGAGACTCTCCCACAGTGCTGTGCAGAAATCAATTAGCGGCGTGAATGTAGCCACCTCCCTCAGTAGTTCTGAGTCTCCCGCTTCCATTGTCATACCGAGTGAAACAGCTGCTGGCTCTGAATGCTAACACCCCCACTCTCTCTCTCTCTCTCTCTCTGTCTCTCACTCTACCAACACACACACACAGACCGGGCTTAGGCTGAGCAGATCCCCTCCCTCTGCCAGTGCAATGAAGAGGGGTAATATTGTGTAATTAAGGATTCCTTTCAGCGGAGGGGAGAGCTCAAATAGAGCTGTTTGTTCGGGGAGATAGAGGGAGAAAGCCAGCCTGTGTGACGGCGCGAGAGGGAGGGGAAGAGGAGAGGGGAGGACGGACAAGAGAAAGGGGGGAGAGAGTGAGTGGCTTACATGGTTACAGATTGGAAGTCGGCGTCTTGTTTGTGGAGTTTCCTGTGGAACAGCAGCAGCGAGGCATTAATCACCGGAGAAATTACAGCCACGTCCAGCCTTCAGCCCCCCCACACCACCCAACCCCACCCCACCCCCATGCCATTATCAATAAGGCAGCCCTTCTGGAGACAAAGCAAATATACACTTTCTTTCTTTCTCTCTCTCTCTCTCTCTCTCTCTCTCTCTCTCTCTCTCTCTCTCTCCCTGTCTTTCTCTTGTGCTCTTTCTCTTCCTCACTCTCTGCCTTAAGCACACACACTTGCATGCTTGCTACCTCACTCTCTCTTTCTCTTTCTTCCTTTCTCTCTCTGTCTTTTCCTCGCGCCCGTCATCCCTTCCCTTGACTCCCCTCCCGTCCTCAGTCAAATGAGTAGTGTGGCCCCCCTTGTATTTACCCCCCATTCTAATGTGGGTTGCCATGGCGTTTAACAAATTATTGCAATTATGTTCGTCACGCGGGTCGCCCTTGGTAACTGGCTCGGGGAATAGAGGGATTGAAGGAAGGTGGGGGTTTGGGGGGTGGTTGGGAGGGGGGAAAGGAGGTGATAATCCTGTTTTGAACAAAAGGTCAAATTGCTGAATAGAAAAGGCTTGATTAAGCCGAAGATGTACAAAGTGGACGCGGTTTCAGTCCCATTCAGCCAGGCTCTGGAGCCGCGGCCGCTGGCCTGTAAGTACATCTGTTGATTACTGAAGTACAAAGCCGCCAGAGCCTGTTGTCTGGGCGTTTTTTTTTTTTTCCCCCTCCGCCCTGGCCCGCTGTAATCGCGGCGGTTTAAAACCGAGTGAGAGAGAGACAGAGAGTGTGAGCACTGCAGAGAAGCAGCTGGATTGAGGGCAGTCACCACCAGTGTGTGTGTGTGTGTGTGTGTGTGTGTGTGTGTGTGTGTGTGTGTGTGTCAGCGCTCGTGTGTGAGGTAGAGGAAAAGAAAGAAAGGGAGAGAGAGGGCAGGTGGATTTGTAGGGAGGATTTCTTTGTTGCATTCCTTCATGGTGAAAGATTAAAAAAAGAGTAAATCCTTGATGCACTCTCCAGTGTGTGGACCTGAGGTCAATGGTGCCTCTCATTACCGTCACTGATAGCCGAACAACTCTGGCGTGATTTCGCAGATAGGAGGAGAAGGGTGGCATATGAAAGGAGCACGGCTGAAATGAGGTTGGATGATGAGGGATGGTGAGAGAAGAGAGAAGAGGAAACAGGACAAAGTTTAAAAAAGAAATGAAAAGCTGTAAAGAAGACAGGGTAGTATGGGAAGAAAAAGAGCAGGAAATGATTGGTAAGAGGTAAAAAAAAAACACAGGGAGAGAGTTGGAGAGAGGGATGGATAGAGAGAAAGATAGTGAGAGAGGAGGACATGGAGCAGGAACAGCAGACCTTAAGAGAGGAGGAGAAAGTGGGGGAGAGCAAGGGAGTTTTCTGGTGCAATGGTCTGATCCTTGAGGCCCGGAGTGAAGGACAGCAGAGAGAGGAGGAGTGGAGGAGAGCAGAGAGAAGGACAGCAGAAAGAGGAGGAGTGGAGGAGAGTGGAGGAGTGGAGGAGAGCAGAGAGAAGGAGGAGAGGAGGAGTGGAGGAGAGCAGAGAGAAGGAGTGGAGGAGAGCAGAGAGAAGGAGGAGAGCAGAGAGAGGAGGAGTGGAGGAGAGCAGAGAGAAGGAGGAGAGGAGAGTAAGGCAGCACTGCTTCCTGGTGCTGTGCTCTGATCCTTGGGCCCAGGTCTCAGCCCTGGTGTTTGGTTAAATGATGTGGAACTCATTTGACGTGTGCAGAAGTGCCTGTGTTCACTGTGTCAGGTATCGACTGGTGTAATTATGCAATTATGCCCCTTTATCCTGGCACTCTCTCCCTCCCCACTAGCGTTTAGTCTTTCAATTAGATGTTTTTTTCCTCTCCTTGGCTCCCATTTTTTTCTGTCTCCCTCTCTCTCTCCTTTTTTCCCCCGAACACGATCATTCACGGTTGCACAGAGACACCTAAAAGAGTGTCTATTAAATCA
>CM050203.1:29155000-29160000 GCA_027475355.1 Coilia nasus
CTCTGTTGTGTTGGCAGTGGCAATTGCCTCTCCATTATGGGCACATTGCTGAATCGACAAGCAGGGTTGTTGACCAGCTAGTGTATTATGGGTCAACAGCTGCCTGGCTCAGCGGAAGCTGTGGAGGGCAATTAAAAGCCTGTCTGCTAAAGAGACCCATGCAGAAACACACACACACATATACACACACACAGGCACACACGCGCACACACACACACACAGGCACGCATGTACGCCTCCCCCGCTTAGTGCTTGCAGCATCGCCTCGCTTCTATGGTGACACGGGTGGAAGTGCAGCCCAATAATGGCAATTAACATAAAAGTATAATGGCTAATCAGATTGACAGCAACTGTTGTTCATCAGCTCCACGCACAAAGCCTTATCAAAACAAACTATTATGACGGAGGTCATTTCAAAGCTGATCTCCCATCACTGTGTCTGTCTTTTCTCTCCCTTTTTCTCTTTCTTTCTCTCTTTCTGTTTCGCTTTCTCTCCCTCTCTCTCTCTTACTCTCTCACTGTCTGTCCGTCTTCACCACATCACACTCTTTTTCTTTTCCTCCCCCTCCCTCCCTCTCAGTCTCTCCTGTCTTTGCCCCTCTCCCACTCGCTCTCTCTCTCTCGCACGACCTGGTCTTCTCTGGCAAGACTGATGGTGACTAGCAGTAATTACCTCAGAATTTACAAACCAAACAGATTGTTACTCACTCGAGCTTCAGGAGGGGGAGGTATGTGTGTCTGTGTCTTTGTGTGTGTCTGTCTGTGTGTGTGACGCGGGCAAAGGGGTAAGACTGCAGCCAACAAGGCAATTGTACAGGTTATGTGACTCCAAACTTTGGGCTGACTGTCGTGGTGCTGCTTGGCTGGGGCGATGGCAGCGAGCGCTACCTGTCCTCAGCCCTGTAATTAACACAGGTGATACTGCTGCTTCCCCTAATTGAATCGCGACAATCCCATTATGTTCCAGTCCTTCATTTTCCTCTGAGGGAGAGGAAAATGAAAACAAAAAAAATGCAGGCACACGCTCACATTCACATATGCATATGGTAAACAGCACCCTAGTTATGGTGAATAGTTTTTTTTTTTTTTTTTTTTGGTTTTCTTTTTTTTAATGCATTGGTTGGTTCTTAAAAAAAACAGTATTTGGCGTGTCTGACTAGTTCTTTGTGGTATATTGCTTTGTTGGGCACCTGAGGGCTGGTCCTCCTGCTAAACTTGGCGATGGAAGGGCTTCACTGCACTTCATAGGATCGCACCATCCATCCCTGCTCCTTCAAGACCACCAGCCTCAAGCACCCGCCAAGTGTCTTCATCTTCCCGCACAGGCCACCTTGGATTAACCACCACCACCACCACCCCACCCCTCTGAAACAGAGCCACAGTGCCATTGTTGTTAAAGAGCACCTTAAAACACGTCTTCATCACAAGCAGGGGGGTGGGAGGGGGGGTTGTCTATGAATACGTGGAAATCAAGGCGGGCAGCTAGGGAGAATAATTACGGACACTCCTTTTTCTGCTTCGCGAGCGACTTGGGGGTGAGCGCGCGCTGAATGGGATTGTCATGCTAATGCCTTTGTATGATGAGAGTTCCCCAGGAGGCTCAATTCAGACAACCTTCAGTAGCTGGTCCCATTCACGCCAAACTGCCCGAGAAATGAGGGCAATTACTATAATGGAGTAAGTCAATATTGGCCAAATTCTTGCTCAACCAGCCATGTTCTGTGACTGGTGTTGCATGTAGGACCTAGTGGTTGACATGTATTGCGTTGTAGTGCCAGATGATTGATTGTAATACTCACTACTAAAATTAAATATGTGGTTGTTTTTTTGTTTTTTTTACAGTATTCTGAGAAGGCCCTTTACAACCAGCTGAGCTTCTACAGGTTCATCTTTGATTGGGATTACGCCATCACTAAGGTCCTCACACCTGAAGATCGAGGTGAGACGAAAACATGGACATACACACACTCGCTGTATTGCTCCTCATTCGTCATGTCCGCCCATTTAACATCACTGCAGACATTCACATATAAATTTACCGCCACACATATTTTAGGCATATATAGATTTGTAGGCATTTTTACACAGTTCCATTTTTACTCACGCTCTTCCTCATGCACCCACACAAAGACAGAGGTGAAACACGTGTAAAACACACATCTGTCCTCGTGTGTAAGTACAGACATGCACCGGCATGTCCTCCCAAGGGAGTGTGTGTTGGTGGTGGTAGCAGCAGTAGCGGCGGCAGCATCGATGGCGAACGGCGGTGGGGGTTGGGTTAAGGATGTTCAGCTCCTCGAGTCGACAGCCCTAATTCAGGCGACGGATTCAATCACGGAACGGCGCGGAATGCAAAGCGCTCCAATCAGTTGGAGGGAGCCGAGGAGAGTGAACGAGCGAGCAAGTGAGAGAGAGGGAGAGAGGAGGCTCCTCTTGGCCAGCGAGCACTCAGTAATAGCGTTGGCTGTGTTGATTGAAAACAGTTTTTAGATTTTGGAAAATGATAGGGCCAGTAATTGGCGAGAAGGCAAAAGGATAGCCCTTCATAAATAATGGGACATGGAGCATATATTTCGCCCCTGGGCCCGGTCTGAAGGGGGATTCGGCCTCAAACGGCTGCTCGAGCCCCGAGCCATTGGCGGCCAACTCCTTACCCACAATCCTCTTTGATTGATGTCACTTGATTAAAAAGGACCTCTTGGAATAGACTGATATATTTCTTTATTTTTTTCCCCCTCCCCAGCCCGTGCCAGTGGCGGCCAGCGAGGCAGAAGGAGGCGTAGATAAATATAATGTGTAATCAATAGATGGGCACTCAGGGCTTGGAGCGATTGGAGGGGGTGTCGGGGAGTTGGGGGTGCTAACATGATTATAGACTTGGCTTTTCCTTTCTGAATGTTTTATGTCTTTACTTTTTCTTTTTGTTGATTCCATCAGTAATTGTGTGTTGATTGGTGTGTTTTTTTGTCCCTTTGACGTCTCTTTCTCAGCCCCTTATCAGTACAGGTTTTGTCTTTTATATGATGAAGTTCTTTAAAAAAAAATGCTACAACTGTGCAGGTCATTTTTTTTATTTGTAAGTTCTGAATTCATGTAAGAATAATTTCTGTTAGTTTTTACAAAAAGATTTCCCAGCAAAGTGGTTACAAAAGGTTTTCCCAGAATATGGTTACACCTGCATTGCTTTAATTCTGGTCATTTTCATGGTGTGCTGACCTGGCATGAATGGGGGTTTTCTGGCACACACAACCTCAACACACACACACACACACATAATGTACACACACACACACACACACACACACACACAGTACACATGAACACAATGTCAGTTCACCTGGTCCCAGACTGAGATAACTGCATCGTAAGTTACTGGGGGTGGATTAGCAGCACTCTACCGGTCTGTGTAGGATGCACATCCGTCAAAGTATAGCCTTTAGGTGGTTATCCCCCCGCACGCCCCCTTGTCTGCCGCAGTAATGCCACGCATTACTGCATTAGGGACCGCGGGGACGTTCAGCGGGGAAATTGCTGGGGGCCAGTTGTCCTCTACTGTTTTTAGCCGCTCGCGCCTCCACCTCTCTGGGGTTTATTTGAGTTGATTTGGGGCCCCAGGGGTGAGCCACGCAGGGGTGGAGATCTGGCCAGGTTTGGAGGACGCCGGTCGTGCCTCCGCCTCCTCTGCCTTCTGTCCTGGCCTCCGGTGGATCACCAGCGGCTCACCAGCTCAACACAGCCTGGTCAGCCTTCGCGACATTTCCTGCCTGTGGGTGTAGGCTTTTTGATCATACCACAGTGTTCAGCTATGCACTCTTTTTCCCTTGTTTGACAAGCAGGCATTATTAGGAGATGGTGTGGATGACCAGATGATGCGTATTTCCTTTTTGTTGTGTAGCATTTAGAGACTTCCTGCTTCTGACAGCTCAGTTTGGCTCCTCTTCATGAGTCAGTGTTGAAGTTTCTGAACACTTGTGCACATTATTGTACACTTATTGTCTTTATTTATGGTATCCGTTTCATTAGTTGCATGAAAATGTTGAAAGAGTTGGTATAGTCAGATTAAACCGAGGTCTCTCACCCTGAAAAACAAATGTAGAGTTTTTCCCCCCCGAGATTTAACTTAAGTGTGTGGTATTGTGTCATTTGAGATCTTATTTAATTGTGTGGCTGCAGTGTTTTGCCGTCTGCTAAGTGTACCGGTGAACGGTAAAAGCCCAGTCGAGGAGGATGGAACAAGAGTGAACCGACAGTGAATAAGATGTGGACACTAGAGGACTGTGTGGCTGAAAACTTGGGAGTTACAAACACGCACTCGGGGACAACCGACACACATGTACACATGCGCACACACACACAGAACACAGCGTATATACAGATACACACACTTGTGTTGAATGGCGCAACCCCCCCATCTTCCGCCACACCACCCATAATTCTACCGAACCAGCTCTGCTCAGCAAAGCCACCCCCCACCCCCATCCCACTCAGGGACGTTTAGTGTCGTATCTGGCAGATTTTCTGGCTGTCTGATGAGCGAGGAATTGCTTTTAAAGTGGGCATTATGCCAAGCCTGGCCACACAATAGAAAAACCAATCTCTCCCCCAGCCATCACCCCCTACCCCCCCTCTCCTGCCCTACTCTGTCTCCTCCACTGTTATTGTGGCGCTTTAGATAACTGCAGAGCCGCAGCAACACAGGAAGATGAGGCAAGAGTGGGCACACAGGCCAGGAGGTTACAGGGGGGTGGGGTGGCGGGGGTGCAGCCTGCCCCCCACACCTGCACTGGGCTCACCTATCTCGGCCAACGGGAGATAGAGCAGCGCAGAGGTGGAGATGACAATGGCTTTGGAAAAATAAACGCCGGTCAGCCTGATGGAGTTAAGCCTCGAGAGGTGTTAGGATTACTTGGTGAAGGCCAGAGTGAGCGTGTAAGGAGTGAGCAGACGACTGCGCTTGTCCACACTATCCAGTGGGAGGTGCTTTAGAGACTGTGGCTTTC